>JACWFO010000129.1:0-82429 GCA_019775505.1 Leucosporidium yakuticum
AAATCTGAATCGGCTGCCGGAAGAGAGAGCCTGGGAAGCGCTGAATGATCCAGCGTATAGCACCGAGAGCTGTGAGAGGGAACAAGCACGGCACTCTGCACGTCTAGGTAGCAACCTCTCCCTCTCATCGACTTCCCCTTCACCTTCGTCGACCTCCAAATCTGAGCCTCGGAGGCAAGGATCGGCGAAGCTCACGGGCGCGCTCACTGCCGGTACTTGAGCACAGAGCAGACCTTTGAGGAGTCTCCAGCCTCACTGAATCTTCTGGCTGAGCGCTCTTTTAAACTTGAGCTCAATACAAAAGCCAGATCGTTGCAAGCTCCTCCGAGTCGCGAGTTATTGGAATCCTCGGCTGGGGGCGCTTTCTTGCTTTGTGCGAGCTACAAAACGGCCGAGCTAGGGTGCCAAAGGGTACAAAAAGCACCTACAGCACTACTAAGACAGAGAGAAGCAACGCTACATGGAGGAACCTCATCGCAGGCCTGCACCCCCCAAAAAAGGAGAACCCGCCAGCGGGATCGAACCGAGCGCCGAGCTCGCGAAGGCGCTGGGAGACGTTCTCAGCCTCGCAGTGACCTGTCGACGATTGATTTTGGCTCGAATGGCTCTTGGGAAGCCTTTGCGAGAAGCGGCGAGGCCCAGCTCGGCGATTCAACGTTTGACATCGCCGAGAAGATGGTAATTGTTGCTGGTATGACGGCCAAAATTTCACGTCTTTTCACAGTTCAGTCTAGTTCTGATAGCTCAGTGGTAGAGCGGGCGACTCCAGTTGATGGATACATCGTCAGGTCGGGCGTTCAATCCGCTCTCGGGACTTCTCTTTTTGCGCCTGTAACGAGCTTCTAAAGCTTAAACAGGCCTCCCTTTTTGTTGCTGGATGCTCCCAAGACCATCGTACTACACACCCGCCTCTCGCTGGGAAAAGGGACATCGACGCTCCTCTCCCACGCGCCGTCCCCCCTTTTCGAACCCTCGCTTTGACCCTCTGCCTCCTCCCCCGTTGCCTTCCTAAGATCACCAGCGGTCTTCGCCTCGGCCGTTTACTGTTTGGAGCAACCTCCGAGTTATGTACTGTACAGCATGTTTGAATCGCTTGCAATACTCGAGCCGAGTTGACCGGCGACAGCACCGAGAGCAGAATCGAGCCCCCTCGAGCAACGCCGAGCCCAACTCGCTTGGGGCAAACGGAAGCTCTCCAGTGCAGGCGAGCTCGCTCCGACTCGTACCAACTCACTCATACCACTGCTGTACTTCCCTTCTGCTCCACCACGAGTGTTTCAACCGACCACCGCGAGCCGAAGCACTGGTCAAGCAGCGCCGAACCTCGAATTTCGAGACTTTCGAGCTCAAAAGCTGATTCAAGCCCTCTCGGAAGCCAAAAGAGATGATGCACGACGCCTTGGAATTACCAACCCCCACCCAACTGATCCAGCAAAGACGACATCTGCGCCCCACCACCTCCCTGCGCACCCTCGACCGCTCCCTCCTGCCCCGCCCATCCACCCTGTACCGCCGCCGCTCCCTGCACGGGCAGCTGAAACGCCGTGGCAGCCGTCTGCACCTGAGCATACGGGTTCCAAAACTCGAGGGACTCGCCATCCAGGGGTCCGCTGAGATCTTGGAAGAAAGAGAGTGAGAGGTCGTCGGCGCCGCTCGTCGTGCTAGGGAAGGGCCAGGGGTTGTTGAAGTCGAAGGAGGAGGCGGCGGGGATGCTCTCGGCGGCGAGAGGAGCGGAAGAGACGGCGGTAGGAGGAAGGGGAGGGAAGAGGGGAGGGACGCGAAGAGTCGTGGCGGTGGGAATGTTGCGAGTTGGTGGAGGGGTACCTCGATGCGGCGCAGTCTGGGTGTTGAGGGACCGAGAGATGCGCTGTAGTACATCTGCGAACGTCTCCACCTCTGCCTCGTCCTCGGGGTCGAGAGGGACTCCTCCCGAGGCAGCGAGGAGAGCCTGCGCTGCTCGACCGACTCGACGAGACTCCTCGGCGCGGAAGAGACCAGTCATGATCTTGGATCCCTGTTCCACGACGGCGCGAAGAGACTCGCTGGTGATTTCCGAGCTGCGAGAGAAGATCTCGGCGGCGAGGTTGAGGACGTCCTTCTTGGAGTCGATCTCGGAGGCGGAGGCGTCGTGGTCGATGGATTGGAAGAGGTCGTTGAAGAGGACAAGAGCGGCGCCTGTGGTTCAAGGCGAGAGAATTGGTCAGTACAGAGTTTCGTCAAGTTCGGCGAAGCGTCGGCGAGCGCACCCATGACCTGCGAGCGAGGGAGCGGTCAGCGAAGGGCTCACGAGTCACGAACGAGATCAACTAACATGAGAGTAGGTGTACCAGATGTCGCGTGTCGCATCGGCGATGTTGTGCGTTGAGACGACGACGACCCTAGCGCTTTTGATGCAGGCATCCTGCGAAAAGCCGAGCGAGTGAGCGTCAGCAAGTCGTCGAGTTGAGCGAGAGGAAGCTGCACCTACCGTCGAGAAGCGATACTTGGCTTGTGAATAGCCCTGCGAAGCGAAGGAGGTCAGCGCGGGCGCGGCGAGCGAGAGCGAGAGCGGCGAGGAGAACGGCGAAGAGCGAGGGAGAGAACTTACGCGAGTCGAAAACGGACGATGAAGGCGGAAGATCCTATTATGAAGTCCCTCGAGCGCAAAGTGACGCTGAAAGCGAAGCATTGGCTGTTCGATCTCCTCTGCGCTACTCTCGAGCGTCCAGCGATCCGGCAGCGAGTCGAGGCTGCGAAGGCGACGAGGGTCAGCTGCCTTCCTCTTCCTCTCCCTCAGTCCCAGAGAGCAAACTCACATGCCACGATACCCTCGATCCAACTCGAGGACCGTCTCGTAAGTGACGTCCCTCGTAAGCACGACAGCGTCAAAGACCTTTCGGACTTGACGGGACATGGCGATTCGAACGCGGTCGGAGGAAGAGTCGGTGAGGACGGAGTGAGGGGAAGGGTTAACGCGCCAGTCGATGGAGCTCAGATCGCTATCGTTGAGGTTGAGTGGATCGTCCGTGTCGACTGGGGAAGGCGAGGGGCAGGTCAGCTCTCGCGCGCCGAGAGGAGGGTGAGAGGAAAGGAAGCAAGCGCACAATGAAACGGTGAGATGAGGTAGCTCCTATTCTTGCTCGAAGCGCCGAGCCAATCCTGGTAAACGAGGACACCCCAAAGCCTCTTGGCCGACTCCCTCTTGAGCGAGTTCTTGCCAGGCGGGAAGGCGGGGTCGTCCTGCGGTGGCATCGTTTCGGGGTTGGAGCCCAGGAGATGAAGACCGAGGACTTGAGCTAGTCGAATGGCGCCGGCGAGCCAGGTGACGAGCTGAGCGGGCTGACCGCGGTTGGAGGAGCAGAGTTGGAGGTATTGGGTGAAGAGGACAATGGTCTGGTGGGCGAGAAAGCGTCAGCGCTGCAGCGACGAGAGAAGGGTCTTGGGAGCTCACCTGGATAGTTCGTATCCGGGGTACCGTCTCCCATTCGGCGAGAGTGAGCGCCCTCTGCGCCGCTGCGAACCATCTCTCCGGCAGGGCTCGAAGTTGTTCCTCGGTGAAGACGTTGAGAGGGCTCGGCGCGCCTGCTTGAGTGGGGTCGAGCGAGAGCGGCGAGCGGGAAGTGTGGGTGCTATCGAGGGCGACGCAGATGACCTGCAATCGGGGAGACCGAGTCAGCGAGCTGCTCTAACAGAGAAGGCTCAAAGGGGTAAGCGCACCATGAGGAGTAGACCGAGGAAAAGAGGATCAATCTCGTCGCTCCTTCCAGCGTCGCAAAGGTCGTGGAAGGCCTCAAGCTCGATGAGGAATCTGGTGAAAGCCGAGTCTCATCAGCTCGGCGCTCGAAGCCTGGAGGAAAGGGAAGAGACTCACGTCGGCGCATGGAGATGATGGAACAACCACGAGACTCTCCCAAAGTAGAGATTAACGAGATGTACTACGCTCTGCCTATTCGGCAGCGCTCGATAAATCTTCCTCAACTCCTCCCTCCTCGCCTGCTCGACCTCAGCGGGAGTAGCATCAAACTCGACATTAAGGTGAGCCTTGGAGAAGGTATCATGAGGTCTTTCAGCGGCGATGATGGAAGTGAGAGCCATGGTAAGCTCGACCGAGGGAGCGCCGAACCGAGCTTGCGACCGAGCGTTGATGGCGCCTGCCATGCCTCCTCCTGTTCCTCCTATCGGCATCCCTCGTTGAGCTCCCTGCGCTTTCTTATCCCCTCCTCCTCCTCCACCCAATCGCCCTCCAAACACCCCATTCTCGAGGTTGACAGCCGCATCCTCAGTATCCGAGAACGTCTCCTCCTTCCCCTGCTCCCTTCCCACTCCCGCCCCTCCTCCTCCAATAAACTTCCTATTCGGATCCCCATAATTATTCTCCTGAGCACTGGGGAGCAAAGGTCGAAAGGAAGCGAGGTTGGGAGGTAGAGTCTTGAGATAGGATTCGACGTGAGCGAGACGAGCGACGAGGGCTTCGAGGTCAGCTGTTCGGGCGATGGAGGGGGGTAGGAAACCGTCGCCGTTGCCTGTGCCGGAGAAAATGTCCCAGGTGCAGGTTGAGGAGGCGCCTCGTTCTGTAGGATTGGAAGGCGTACCGTTAGCCGACGACTTGAAAGCGGAGCGAAGAGAGCGGAGAGGGAGACGTGCTGCTGCAGGGACCACAGGATGGCATGGCGCGGTCGCACTGCAATGGCAAAGAGGCTCAGCTGTTGCACACCTTTATACGTACTCAGCCTCCCTCAAACATACCTTAATCTTCCTCCTCTGCTCGTCAATCGAGCCGAACAAACAAGCGCGCGCGAGGTGGGGTTCAGCTTCCTTTCTGTAGTCCATCAACCCTCCTCCCAAAGCTCACCTTACACTCCTTACAGCTCAACGCCATCCTGTTCCTCTTAGCTTTCCTCCCCTCGCCCTCACCGCCCTCCTCATCCTCCTCACTCGACTCATCCTCCTTGCTCGCCTTTCCCTTGCCTTTGCTCCCTCCCTTCTTGCGCTTGGCGGGAGCTACTGAAGAACCTGAAGGGGAGGGTTGCATCCCCGCTGAGGCGAGAGGTGGTGCGCCGTCCATCGAGAGGCGAGAGTGAGATCAGAAACGAGGAGAGACGCGGGAGGGAGAGAGGGAGACGGGCGAGCGCCGGTAGGCGCGAGGCGGAGGAAGCCGAGTTCGAGTGAAGGGGGTTGTAGGTAATCTGAGAGGCTAGGATGAAAGATGAAGAGTTTTTAAAGCTGTATAGCCCAAGAAGGACCTCTGTACAGCTCTCGTCTGCCTCTGACAAGTCGGCCGAAGCACACGCCCCCAGTTCTCGGTGCAGAGCGGCGCACGCAGTGGCTCTCCAGTCAATCAAATGTCCGTTTTGCAAACCACCTCGCTACTGTAAACCTAACTCCGTCAAGCTAAAGCAACCCCTTCCTCAAATTAGCCCACTTGCTCTCTCCATACTCCAAGCAATTCTCCCTTCGATCCAACCCTCCCATCGCCCTTCCCACCGCCTCCACAATCGCACCCTGTTCCCCCTTCTTGCGATCCCCACTCAACTCCCAATACATGGCCCCACCCAACCCATTAACTCTCACAAACTCGGCTTTAGCCAGCGCACAATCCACCGTATCGTACGTGATGAACTCGCGTTTGGTAGGATCGTAGGAGGATGAAACCACGAATTGGGGGTCGAAAGACTCGGTAGCCCCGGGAAGAGGGAGTGCGCGATAGTCGTATGTCCCTGTTGACCATCGCCACAGCGTCAGCTCTCAAATCCCCACCTCGGAGCTTCCGCCCCCCCGCTCGGCGCCGACTCAACTCGACTCACCAGCTTCCCAACTCCCCTCACCAACGCCCTGATACCCCGTTCCCGGTCCATCAGTATTCAAGAAACTCCTTCCGTACAAAGGGATCCCGAGGACCAGCTTCCCGACGTGCACGCCCTGCGCCGTGAAGTGTCGGATCGCCCGGTCGGTGGAGAGGGCGGTGGGGGAACCGTTGTCAAAGAGGGCGGCTTGGTGGCCGGCTGTAGAGTCCCACGAGCCGGCGTAGTCGTAGCTGTGGGTGGGAGGGAAGGGGAAGGGACGGGTTAGCGAGGGAGAAGGTGAGGACGGGGGAGGGAGAGGGAGACAAACGCCATAAGGTTCCAGAAGGAGAGATACCTGCGAATGGGGAGAGTCAGTACTGGTTAATAAGTCTTTTGAGGAGGCGCAAGAGCTCACTGGTCCATCTCACGGATCCTCAGCTTCTCATAATTGCTCTTTCCGCAAGGCTGTTCGGCGGCGACGGTCAGCTCTCGCGCTTCACAAGCCATTCTCGCAAGTCACCACTCACCGCCGCGATAGTGAGCTCATATCCCTGCTCCACCGACCTTCCCTTCTTCTGAGCATGACGATCAAGTCCTTGACGAAGGTCACGGAGGAGCTCAACATAGTTGACCGCTTCGGCGTCGTTCTTGGGGTACTCCCTATGGATCAGGAGGGACGTCAACGGGTGTAGAACTGAGAGGAAGGAAGGAGAGTGCCCACCAGTCGATGTCAAGCCCGTCGAACCCGTAATCCTCGAGCAGCTTGACCGACGAAGCGACGAAGGCGTCCCTCCCTTGTTGGGTCGAAGCCGGACCAGCAAAGTTTGCCGAGTAGGTCCATCCTCCGATGGAGAGCATAACTGTCGGTCGAAGAGGGGGGTTGAGCTGTGCGCGATCAGGGAGAGCGCGAGCTACCTCGGCGCAAGGAGAGACGAGACTCACTCTTGAGATGCCTATGCTTCTTCTTCATCAAGTACAAGGCCTTGAGATTGCCATACAAGTTCTCATTGGCGTTTTCGTCATTCCACGAGTCTCCGGGGTAGTGGATCTGCATCTCAGTAACGCATCAGCCATCAAACTCGGCGCACAGGGAGAAAAGGGGGCGCCGAACTGACCTGCTCATCAGCCCAAGCGTCCGTCAAGTAGACCTCTCCGGACTCGGGTTTGATATTAGCGAAGGAGTAGAGGATGTGAGTGAGGGATTCGGCCTGTAGCGAAGAGCAGGAAGGTCAGCATTGACGTAGCGCTGCGAGGAGAAGGGGGGACGTCGACGAACGGGAACTTGGTCGTCGAAAGGCTTGTAGGCGCGGGCGTAGATTCCCCCTGGGTGGGAGCAGGGAGGGTCAGTTACAGTGCTCTGCTCCTTAGGGCGAGAAGGGAGGACTCACAATTGGTGAAGTAGCCGACGTTGACCTTGCCGTTCGGTCTGGGGAAGGACATAGCAGCAGTGGGAGAGGGAGAGGGTTTGAGGGTGTCGGTGGTGGTGCTGAGGGTGTTGTGTAGTGTGTAAGAGCTGCCTCTGAAGAGCAAGAGAAGAGCGACGAAGAGGGCTACAAGGGAGAGGGAAAGGGTGCGGCGGTGCGGATGCTCGGGCTGTGAGGGGGCTTTGGAGGGAGTTGTAGGTGAGCTAGGAGGTGAAAGAAGGGGTTGAGTGAGTTGTAGGTCTGTAACGTTGCTCATTCACTGACACAGCGAGGTGAATGTGGTAAGAGCTCAACCTGCGACGCGCGCTCCTCGACCTCTCTCTCAGCTCTCCCTCTTCCCGCTCGCTTCGTTTCTCAAGTCTCGGCTCTTGAGCTCTCTAGCCAAAATGAACTGCCAAGTAAAGTCTGTAGCTCTATAGCCCTCTCTCATCCCAACTAACCCCTTCACCACAGGATGATCTAACCTCCCTCGACCTCACCCTCTCCGCCCCTACCGAATCCCTCTCCACCTCCTCAACAGGCTCGACAATCTCTCTCTACCCCTTCATCCTCCAATCCCGCTGTCACGCTCTCAACATCTCTCTCCCCGATTCCCTGCCGCGCGTCCTCAGGCCACTAGACACCAAGGACGTTGTGCTTAGCAATGATGAGGTCGAGGAGTTGGATCAAGAGAGGGGAGGGACAGAAGGTGGTGTTTGGAGGGGTGGGGCTATCGATTCACAGGAGGGGGATGATGAGGTGTTGGTTCATGTGAGTTCCCCCGCCGAGCGCTTCGCAAGCTCGAGCTGACGACGCCGCCGACACCGAACTACAGATCCAATTCTCCGAATTAGTACGCATCAAATCTATCCTCATTGGTACGGGAGGCGGGCGATCCTCCACTGCACCTCGGTTAGCCAAATGCTGGGTGAATCGAGTGGATGGGATCGACTTCTCTCAAACGGAGGACGTTAAAGCTGAGCAGGAATGGGAGTTATTGGAGAGCGAAGGGGGACAGAAAGGAGCTGTCGAGTACCCGGTACGGATGGCCAAGTTTGGGAACGTCAGTGAGGTGGATTTGTTCTTCGTACGTCTCCCTTTCGGCTTTCGTTTCTCTGGGCGCCGAGCTTTGACTAACTCGGCTCGTTTGTACTACAGGCCAACGCTCGCTCACAGTCACATTCAAGGATCTACTACATTGGCTTCATGGGCGAGACACGGCAGCTCAAGAAGGAGCCAGGGGATCGTTTGACTGGTTCGTCCTTGACTTTCTTTCCCTCGTCCCCTCCATTCTCGCTGTTCGAACCGCTGAACTCTCCCACCTCTCCTCCTATCTCCTTCCCTCTATGCAACAAGCAGTCGGAGCAGAAACCGGCCTCGACAAGATGGTCGAAGGCGCCAGGGAGGAGAAGCCGAATGGGTTCGCTTCGGTGCGCTGAGCTTTTTTGAGTCGAGAGCGAGGGGATGGAAGGAGAAGTAGACTCGATGACTTGGGAGTATGGCTGTTCTGTTGTACTGCTACTCCGTGATTTTCTTGTCCGCGGTCTCTCGAAGCCCTCAGCTCACATCTCGGTCGGCGGCGCTTTCGGAATCGTCTCGATTGGCATTTATACTAAGATCTAACGCTGCTTCGTTCCTCCCGACCACCGCGCGAACCCCGTGGTGTGGATTCCCACTGCGAAGGGAAGAAGAGGGTCAACCTTGCCGTCTTCTGCCTCGCGCCGAGAAGGCAGGACTCACCCGAGTCGAGCATGCGCCCAACGGTCTGATTGACGAGATCATCTACAGATTCAGGTCGGATGTAGTAAGCTGGTAATGGGGGGAAAATGATAGCACCAGCTTGTGCGAGAAAGAGCCTGTCGAGACCGAAAGAAGCGAGCGATGATCAGCGACCGTCGAGCAGCCCCTCCTCTCCTCTCGCCCGAGCTCGGGAGAGACTTACATATTCTCCAAATGAATGACACTCAACGGTGTCTCCCTAACACACAACATCAGTTTCCTCCTCTCCTTAATACACACATCCGCCGCTCTTGAGATGAGTTCCTCGCAGAACCCGATGCGCACGGCAGCGAGGGTTTTCATCGAACAAGGGACTATGATCATGCCGTCGTGGAGGAAGGAACCGCTCGAAGGAGGGGCGGCCATATCGGTGGAGGTGTAGTGAAAATCGGCGAGGGAGCGGACCTGCGATTGAAGAGGAGCGGGCGAGTTAGCCATCGCCGAGAACGCCGAGCTCGAAGGAGAAGGCAGAAACTCACCTCATCAGCCGTCATATCCGTCTCATACTTGAGCGTCTGCAATGCCCATTTACTCATAATCAAATGAGTCTCAATATCGAGGGCCCTCAGAGCCTGAAGAAGTCGAATGGCGATTAATGACCCTGTGGCGCCGGTGATGGCTACTACGATCCGTTTCCTGCGATCCTCGTCGCGGACTAGTTCGAACGGGACGTTGTCGTCTGCTGAGATGGGTGGTCGGGGTGGCGTAGTGTGGCCGGGCGTGCTGGGGCGTGAGGCGGGCGCTGAGCCGGGGAGGTGGAAGTGGGAGAGCATGGAGAGGAGTGGTGCAGTGAAATGGAAGCAGAAGAAGAGAAATCTCGCTAGAAAAGTAGTTGATGAGAGACGAGACTCGTACAGCTGCTGACTGGGCGAGAAAAGCCGACAGATCGGAAACCTCGGTGTTCGGCAGGAACGTCGCGATTCCGGCTTTCTATCGAGGGTGACCGGCAATCTTGATTCTCGTCGATGGCAGAGCAGAGTCGGAACCGGTTACTGTTGATCGTTTGAGAGTAAGAGAAACTAAGCGAGGAAGGAGAGGCCGTGACGGCTTGCTGAGCAAGTTTGGCTTTCGCCCACCGAGCATCCCGCCGAGCTCTCCGTTTGTCGGTAGCTTTTCTAGCAGCCATCTGCTCGTTCATCTCTCTTCTTCTCTTTCTTCACTGCACTTTGCACCTCACCACCCCCTCACCCATCGACATGCCCTCCTCGCAACTCCCCCATCTCAACTTCCGCTCCTTCGTCGAGTCCCTCCGCGCCGACGGCGACCTCATCTCCATCACCCGTCAAGTCGACCCTCATCTCGAAGTCGGCGCCATCACCCGTCTAGTCTACGAAAACGACGGTCCCGCTCCTCTTTTCGAGAACGTTAAAGGCGCACAAAACGGCCTTTTTAGGATTCTCGGCGCTCCCAATGCTTTGAGGGCGGATAAGAAGACGAGGTATGGGAGGTTGGCGAGGCATTTGGGGCTGGAACCTACGGCAACGATGAAGGAGATTCTCGATAAGATGCTTTCCGGCGCTAAGAACACGCCGATTGAACCTGTCGTCGTCAGCGAGGGGGAGTGCAAGGAGAATAAGCTCTTTGGGGAACAGGTTAATCTTGAGCAACTGCCTACGCCTCTCATCCATCAACATGATGGTGGGAAGTACATTCAGACCTACGGTGAGCTGTCTATTCTCCCTCAATACCTTCCTCGACGCCTCGTTTCGCCTGAGTCGCCGAGATTGAGCTGACCCTCTCTTCTCGCCTCGACAGGCATGCACGTCATCCAATCACCCGATGGCAAGTGGACTAACTGGTCCATCGCTCGAGCCATGATCTACGACAACAAGCACCTTGTCGGTGAGCTCTTCTCTGAGTCTTCTCCCTCTCGGCTCGGCGCCGAGGACGAAAGCGAGTCGCGGCTGACTTTCTCTCCTCCCATTCCCACCATACAGGCCTCGTCATCGAACCTCAACACATCTGGCAGATCCACCAACTCTGGAAGAAGGAAGGTCGTGACGCTCCTTGGGCGCTCTGCTTCGGCGTAAGTTCCCTCCCTCTTCTCGGTCTCGACTCCTTCTCCTCTCCCCTCGGTCCGTTCTCTGCTAACCTCTCCTTCTGAACATCATACAGGTACCCCCAGCAGCCATCATGGCGGCCTCGATGCCCATCCCCGACGGCGTCTCCGAAGCAAGCTACATCGGCGCTCTCACGGGCTCAGCTCTCGAGGTCATCAAATGCGAGACTAACGACCTCTACGTGCCCGCTTCTTCGGAGATTGTGTTTGAGGGAACGTTGTCTATTACTGAGCGACGTCCTGAGGTGAGTGGTCGGCTTGTTGAGGTGGGAGAGCTCGACCGAGCCGAGCTGACGGTTTCGCGAGAATAGGGACCCTTCGGAGAGATGCATGGATATGTCTTCCCTGCCGATACGCATGATTGGCCTCAGTACAACGTCGAATGTATCACCCATCGCGACGATGCTATCCTTCCCATGTCGGCGTGCGGTCGCCTCACCGACGAGACTGTGAGTTTGCTCGGCTTTCGCTTTCTCCTCTCCTCCTTCCTCGCCCGAGATGGAGGCTGACGCTCATTCCTCCTCTTACTGAACAACAGCACACCATGATCGGTGCCCTTGCCGCCGCCGAGATCGGTCGTATCTGCCGTGAAGCAGGCTTGCCCATCACCGATGCTTTCTCGCCTTTCGAGTCCCAAGTCACTTGGGTCGCGCTGCAGTTCAATACCGAGAAGCTTAGGGAGATGAAGACTACTTCGGAGGAGTTGAGGAAGAGGGTTGGGGATTTGGTCTTCTATCATAAGGCGGGGTACACGATTCATCGGTGAGTTCGGCTTTCGGTGGAGGCTCGACGCTCGGCTCAGCGCGCTGTCAAGAGCTGCTGCTGATTTCCCTTTCACCTCTCACTCCCAGTCTCATCCTCATCGGCGACGACATTGACGTCTACGACGGCAAGGACATCCGTACGTCCCCTTTCCCTTCCCTCTTCTCCCTTCCTCTCCCTCAGCTCGGCGCTAACCTCCTCCCTCCCTCCAGTCTGGGCCTTCACGACCCGCTGCCGCCCCTCTCTCGACGAGACCTTCTACGAAGACTGCAAAGGATTCCCCCTAATTCCCTACATGTCACACGGCAACGGTTCGCCCACTAAAGGAGGAAAGGTCGTTTCCGACGCGTTGATGCCCACCGAGTACACTACGGGGAGGGATTGGGTCGCTGCGGACTTTAAGAACAGTTATACGGAGGAGGTGAAGGAGAGGGTGTTGGGTAATTGGGAGAAGGATGGGTTTGCGGCGCTTTAGATCTTAGAGCGGCGCCGAGGCCTGAGGGTGAAGCTTGAAGGGCAAGGGAGGGAGGTAGAGGAAGTAACAGAATGAAAAGAGGCTTAAGTTTGCTACACATTACTTCTTGACGAGAGCTGTGAAGGTGCAGCATCTCCAAAAAAGCCGGGGGAGCTCCTCGGACCCGCTCAAGCCTGAGAGTCGAGCCCGGTCGCTGCTCTCCCTCTCTCCCTCCTGCCTCATCATGCACCTCTCTCCCCCGCAGGACCAAGCGGGTCTCGACATGCACCTCATGCCTACGTTTACGCCTCGCATAGCCTCGCCGATTTTGAAGAGCTGTGGCGATGCCTCATTGGACTCGGCGGGGTGGAGTCGGGGAGTGAGGGTCCGGGGTGGAGCCAGGAGGAGTTGAAGAGCCTGTTGGAGCAACAGGAGATCATGCATCCACGGAATGGCCGACCTTGGCGAGCTTTGGTGAGTCCCGGTCCTCTCAAGCTCTCAAGACTCATCGCCGAGAAAAGGGGGAGAGCCGTTCGCTGACCCATCTCCTTTGAGGGTCGGTCGCAGGGGCTGGTAGATACCTCGTAGCTAGGGGAATGCAGACTTTCTCACTGCACCTTTTTACGCGTAGCCTGCGTTCAAGACGAGGCTCGAAGAAGCGCGCCTTCGCCGAGAGCCGAGAGCCAACGCCTGAGCCGGACATCTCCCTGAGGCCCTCTCGACACACCCTCCTTCCTTCCTTCGCTCGCTCAAACTCACACCCTCAAGCGCAGAAAAAGCAAAAGCAAAGAAGGGGGGGTATCAACATTGCCCAGGGTATCCTTTCCTCTCCTGCTCTCCTCTCCTGCTCTCCTCCCCCTCCACCATCGCCTCTCCATCCCATCTCCTCAAAGATCCTTCTTACTCTCCACCCCCAACTTTTTCTTTTCCCCATCCGCCGCCGATCCCTGTCCCTTCGCCTGCGCCGTAGTATCCCCTTCGAGCGTATCCTCCCTCAAAGCGACCACGACGAAGGCGACGAGAATTAGGTTCGCTACGGTGGCGGCGGTTATGCCCGCGCCGGTTAGGTTGTCTGTTTGGGTGAGGGAGGGAGCGACGAGAGGGAGGGATGGGGTTGGTGGAGATGGAGGTTGGAGGTTGGAGTGAGCGAGGAGGCAAGGAGGAGCGACGGCGATGGGGGGAGGGGAAAGAGAGGGATGGGGGAGGAGGGCGAGCGGCGTAGGAGTGTTGATGTAGTGTAGGAGAGTCGTAGAAATCGAGTCGAGTAGAGCGTAGCGAACAAGCGAGACGGCGAGCGATAGGGATGGGGATCGAGCGAGAGAGTGTCAGCTCTCAACGAGACAGCCTGTAGCGAAGCAGAAGCTACAAGACTCACCACCAAAGTACCAATCCCTACTAACGAAATAGCTTCCCACAGGCAGTACGACCATAGCGAGAGTAAAGAGGCCCAACTTGATTAGCACGCCTCTGTTCCATCATCATCAATTGCCTTGAATGGGTCAGCTCGAGCAGGAGAGCAGGGAGCGCAGGGAGAGAGGCGTACGTGAGAGGTGCGGTGGGACCGTCGGCGGGGATGGCGGCTTTGAGGTGAGCTGGAGTGGGGGGCATCGGTTGGCGGGCCATCTTGAGTGAGCGAGAGAGGGCGTGTGTTGAGGTACAGAGGAAGAGCGAGAGGAGGCTGTAGGTCGATAGGAGTGAGAGACGCTGAGACGAAATGAGACGAGGTGAGATGAATGAGCGGGGAGCGAGAGAAGGAACCGAGGACGAGGGGGGAGGTCGAGGGAGGCGTAAAGAGAGCAAGGGGAGATCTTACTGGCTGAAATACTTTGCTACAACTCTATAAGCCTCTCTGACAAATCCCAGCTCAAAGCGAGCTGTACGAGATGGGGCAGAGACCCTCCTCGGCGACAGGCTTTCGCAGGACAATCACCGAGCTCAGCGCCGTCTAACACAGATTCTGTAGCCCAGATTGCCCCGGTTTCTTTCTCTAGAAGTTGAAACTAACCTTTGAATCGACTCTAACCTTTCTGTAGTGCACTAGACAACCGCACCCATCTCTCTGTTACTCGATTGGCTTCGGCTCAACCTGGCTGGTTGGACGTTGGAGCGCGTCTTTGGATCTTGGTCTCCCTCCGCCTCTGTCGCTCTTCGCCGTCTTTGTGTAGCCATGTCGTCTTCGCTCCTCCGTCAATCTGCCATGCGCAACTTGGTCAAGCGTTCCATTCACTCGGGTATGCTACATCTCTAATCTCTGTTAGGCTACAGAGGGAGACCAGCGACGATTCAACTCGACCCGGGAGACTCCGGTTGGTCCAATAGCTGCTAACGAGAGGCTGTTACGATGCACTTACAGGTCGACCAGCAATGGCTGCTACTGCTTACAAGCGTACGTTTCTCTCTCTCTCTCTCTCTACTATACCATCCTACATGACAAGCTAACCTCTCTCTCCTCACAGCTTGTGCGTCTCTCTCCCCCCCTCCTCGCTCCCTCTCTCCCCTCTACTAACCCCCGAGTCCCAACAACCTACAGACGTCCAAGGAACCGTCAACGATCCTACCCCCTTCCCCGCTCCTAACAAGGCTCACGGCTCGTACCACTGGACTTTTGAGCGCTTGCTCTCTGCCTCTCTCGTTCCCTTGGTTGGAGCTACCGCCGTCTCTTCCGTCAACCCCATCTTGGACGGTATCCTCAGCGTCGCTATCGTCGCTCATTCCCACATGGTGGGTTCTTCTCTCTCTGCGCGGCGTAGGAGGAGAGCGAAAGAGCTAACCCGAGAGCCATGCGCGACGAGCAGGGCTTCGACCAAATCCTCATCGACTACCTTCACCCACGTAACTGGCCCATCCTCGGTCCTATCGCCAAATGGACCCTTCGCGTCGTTACTGGAACTGTCCTCGTGGGAGTGTACCAGTTTAACACTAACGATATTGGTGAGTCTCGCTCGATTGTGGGCCGCGGTTCGGAGCTGAGCTGACGGGGAGGGTTGTGCAACAGGAATCACCGAGTTGATTAAGAAGGGATGGAAGGCATGAATGATGCTGGAGATGGTGTAGTGTGATGCGATTGTAGTTTTGTACCCCTCGGCGTTTTCGTCTCTCGGTTCTCGGCGTCGGACTCGCTTCTCTCGCCAGCCCTCACTGCTCACGCCCAACGGCTCGGTACAACAACATCTCCCTCTCCCTCACTCTACAGCCCCTCATCCTCTTCCCTAACCTCCCTCTCCGCCTCCCTCCTCGCGACTTCAAGCCACCCCCACGCCTCCCTCTCCTCCTCACCCTCTCCCTCCCCATCATCATCCCACTCGACCTCCCTCCCCTCGCTATCCAACATCACGGGCGAAGAAGTGAAGACGGGCATGGGAGCTTCTTCGTCCGTTTGGTTCGGTTGGCGGATGGGCGGAGGGGCGCTGCTAAGGGAGGTGCTGGTGGTCGGTGGGAGAGGGCGCAGACGGGGGACGGTGGTGGAGGAGGTGGGGAGAGGGGTGGAGCGAGAAGGTTTGAGAGTCCGTGATTGAGAGGATGGCGAAGGCGAAGGACGGGAGCCTTCAAAATCGGGTGCATCGAAAGAGGGCGCCAATGGCTCTGAGTTGAGGGTCGGTCGTTCCCTGATAGTGAGGGAATCGAGTAGTTGTGTCGTTCGTTCCGAGTCGTCCGGTCTGAGGTTCGGGCGCTCTTCCTGCTCCTGCGGTGTTTCGGCGATGGGCATGATCTCCTGCACCGAGCGCGCTACCTCCCTCCTCCTCTCCTCCACATCCTCCAGCATTTCGGTCCTTCCACTTCCCACACATCTAGTCCTATACCACTCGCTGCGAGCTCTACACTTCCTAGAACAAAACGCTCCTTTATCCTCCTCCGCCGAGCTCGCGCTCTCGACGAGGGCGTTACCCCGAAGCTTGAATTTGATGGCCTCCTCGTCGGCTGTGGGGTCGTAGGTAGTAGAAGGGGGGTTACTGCAAGTAGGGTAAGGGCAGAGTCCTTCCATGTGCCGTTCTTCGAGTAAATCGCCGTAAGTCGGTGCGTCGAGGATGGCAGCTGCTATCCTCAGTTGGGCTAACGAACAGCCAGGGTGGGAGAGTAATTCGATTTGGTCCAACTTTTGTTTTAAAGAGGTGATGGTATTGAGAGCTCGAGCTGAGATTGTCGATTGGAGAGAGGCGAACGAGGTTTGGTCGAGAGTTTGGCGTGAAGTGGATGCTGAGCTGTTGGTAGTAGTGGACTCGTGTACACGGAAAGAGGAGGGGAATGAGCTGCTGCTGCTGCTTGGTAGGGCGGGCATCCTTTTGTAGTCGAGTGGAGAGCAGCGCGGAATAAAGGCTAAGTCAGAAACGAGCGAGCGCTCCTCGTCTCTCCCAAGGGTCTTGCTCCGCCCCTTTTCCTCGCCTCGTCTCTTCGACAAGGGATGGCTCCCTACAGACCAGCAGCACTCGATCCCTCAGCACTAAGTCCACAAGAGTACGACGAGTACATCCCAAGACTCTCGAGCGCGTTCCAAGCGTCATTCCCTCTCAACCATAGCTCTGGCTCACCAACAGCAGCAGCAGGGGAGAGGAGATTGCCACCGGTGGAGGTTTGGCAGTGGTTGACTAGGTGGATTGATCAGGTAGACGAGAGGAGGGAGAAGGAGGTGAGTCGCCTTTCACTGACAGCTCAGCTCGGCCTTGGAGGGAGAGTCTACGTGGCACGGGAGGGGATGTAGGGGAGCAGGAATAACATGCACAGCTGTACAAGACTACATGCTACCCACCCCTGCTCCCTCGTCCCTTCCCACCCCCTCAGCCCCTCCTCACCCCCACTCGCTCGCTCGCTGACGCTCTCCCCTCTCATCGCACTACAGATCCTCTCCTTCTTCCGCACACCGCCTGCCCCTTCATCGAGCACCTCTACATCCTCTCCCTCCTCCTCGCTCGAATACCCACCCGCCCTGCACACCCTCCTAGCCCTCACTCGCCTCTACTCGCACTCCAAGGAAACGAGGCATCTAACGAGGGATTTGATCTTCGTACAGGGAGATGTGGTGGTATGGAAGGAAGAACCTCGAGCTTCTACTCCACCGCTGGGAGCAGGGGAGATGACCGAGCAGAACGCCGAGCCAACTCCTCCTCATCCACCACCTCCAATCCGATCCGCCTCCCTCTCCGGCTCCAAACCCTCTCCACCAACAACAGCAAATCCCAACCCCTTCCGCCGCACCGCCGTCCCCTCCGCGATCCTCACCTCCCCGCCACTTCCCACCGCCTCCGCGCCGAGCGTCGGGCTTCCCACTCCCCCTTCTTCAACTACTTCGTTCCCTCCTGGCGCGGGACTTGTGAGGGCGGTTAGTAACCCCAATCCTGGTTTGAGGGAGAGGGAGAAGGAGAAGGAGGCACCGCCGTTGCCCCCGCCCAAGAGGATTTCGATGTCGGGTTCGGGTTCGGGTTCGGCGCAGGGTCAGGGTCTGGGGCAAGGGGAGCGAGAGGGAGAGGGGAGGATGGGACTGAGGAGGACAGAGACTAATCCGTTTAGGAGGAGTGAGGGGGAGGTGGGAGGAGGGAAAGTCAAGGGACCTCTCTCGGAGGGAGGAGCTTCGAACAGCTCGAACGACACCTCCTCCCTCGCAGGACCTACCTCCCTCCCTCCTCTCCCTCCCCGTCCTCCACCGAACCCCGACACTACCTCATCATCTACTAAACCGACTCCCAAACCGAAACCACCCCTCCCCTCTTCGTCGTCCAAACCCCTCCCCCCTCGCCGAAGCAGCAAGACGGCCCTCTCGCTCGCTGGCGCCCCTCCGCCTCCTCCACCACCTCAACGCCGAGCTTCCTTACCCGCTCACTCGGCTAACGCACCCAGGTTATCCATCATCTCTTCTTCTTCCCACGCCGCTCCTCCCGCCAACTCCTCAGCCCCAGCACCGACTCCAACGCCCCCTCCCGCCCTCCCCTCCCGCCTCACCTCCTCCACGCACATTGGTATCGGATCCTCAGTCCGTCTGATTAGCTCTACTCGCTCTCACTCGCATGGACATGGTCACGGTCACGGGCACGGGCATGGGCAGTCGACTGAACACTCGCCTTCGCATTCTACTACTGGCAGCGCGAGTGGGGGAGGGGGAGGGGGAGGGGGAGGAGTGAAGGGGAGGATGTCGAGGAGTAATTCGGGAGTTAGCGCTGGTGGTGGTGGGGAGGAGAGCGGGTGGAGGTATGAGATGACGGGGACGAGGAAGGAGGGCAAGAGTGGAGCGAGGGGGAGGAGCGGTAGTGGAGGGAAGGGCAAGGAGAGGGAGAAGACATCGAAGCAGTCGCCTTTCGTGGATTCACCCTCGCTCTCCCGCTCTCGGTCGCCTTCCCCCATCTCCTCCTCCTCCAGCTCCTCAGCGACAAGCAACCCTTTCCCCTCCCCTCCCTCTCAAAGCCGAACCGCCCCCCTTCCTTCGACCTCCCGCTTCCCCTCCGCCACCTTCCCCTCGTTCACCACCGCCTCCGTCCATCCCCCTTCCCACGCCGCCGACGAGCAGGACGAAGAGGACCCTCTCTACGCCCCCTCCCCCTCCTCACTCGAAAGAAGTCGAACAGTAGGCTCCAAACCACGGGGCGTGGTCCCTCCTCCTCCAAAACGTCGCGTCCCTTCCTCATCAGCAGGAGCGGGGGACAACCCTTTCGAGCCCTCCCCCTCCCTGGCATTGGGGCTCGGTCGACCACCCCACTCCGCCTCCGCCCACCAGCAGCAGCAGGCTCATCGCCGAACCACCTCTCTCACTTCGCGCCATTCCTCGGCGTCCGCACCAGCGGGGATGGGAATTGGGGCTGAAGTAGTGGGGTTTTTGGAGAAGGGCGCGAGGGAGGGTGAGGGCTGGTTGGAGCGGGCGAGGGAGGGGTTGGGGCGACGGGCGAGCGGGAGGAAGAGCGCTGGTGGGGGAGGGGAGAGGGAGAGGTTGGTTGAGAAGCCGAGGGAGAGTAGTAGTAGTAGTAGTGAGGAGGAACAGGAGGAGGGCGTGGAGCTTGAGGTTGAGGAGAGCGAGATGAAGGATTTGGAGAGGAGTGTGAGGGAGAGAGTCGAGAGAGGGCAGTGGAGGGTGCTGGGTGAGTAGGAGGGAGGAAGTAAAGTGTAGTGATAGGTCGTAGTGATAGGTCGTAGTGATAGGTATCGTTCTGCATTTTCGTTCTCGTCGTTCTTCTTTCCTTCGCTCGCTTCGAGCAGCTCGGTCCTCGGCGTTCGCACCCAACCTCCCAGCTCTCTCGGGCGATTCCTTCTCGTATCGTACAACATCGCGAAGGTCGTACAAAGAACAGCGGAGAAGTAGAACCCTGACAGCCTTGCTCAATCTCTCGGAGTTGGGCTGGACCGAAAGGCTCGGTCGCCATCTCGGCGCTGTGCACTCGCTCGCGCTCGCTGGCTCGGGCTGGTCTCTCACCCCAACTCGGGGGGGCTCTCGTTGCTGCTCTTTACAGAACATGGCTTCGCACGGCCACCTCAACAGCCAGCCCGACCTTATCCCCACTGCTCTCATAGCGGAGTGCCGACATGCCATGGCTTCTGGATGGCCTTGGCGCCTTGAACGGAGGGTTTCTCGAAGTCGCCGAGCGTCGAGGGAGCTTGGGTGAGAGGGATCCAACGACGGAGCAAAGTGGGTAACCCCCCGTGGCCCCGCATTGATTGCTGGCGACGTTTGAGGCGGGGATGGCGAGTTGGAGTTCGGCGGGAGGAGGGAGGAAGGGCTTGGCTTGGCTCCCTCCCTCTCCCTCGTTGGGTTCGCTTCGTCTCTTCCTCTCTTTCCTTCCCATCACTCGCTCGCCTTTGACACTACACCATGTCAGACGAAAAGCTCTCCGCCGTCCATTCCTCGACTTTCAAAGCCGACGATGCTCACATTGAGCATGCCAACGCTGGGAGAGATCAAGAAGGACGTCTAGCTTTGCCTCCTAGGATGTTTACCAAGGAGGAGGAAGCCAAGTTATACAGGAAGATTGATATCAAGGTGTGTTCTTGCCCTCTGTGTGGTGTTGGAGGAACGAACAGAAGCTCGGAGATGAGGAGCTGACGGCCCGGTTGGAGCGCAGGTCCTGCCCATCTTGGCGTTGTTGTACTTGCTTTCGTTTATGATGAGTCGCTTGAATGTCTTTTTTGCGCGTTTGGGAGCTACAGCTGACCGCTAGGATCCTCCCCTCTACGACCGAGGCAACATTGGTGAGTCGCGTTCGGCGCCGAGTTGGAAAGCTGGGAGTCACCGAATCTGACCTTTCTTGACTTTTGCGCTACAGGAAACGCTCGTCGTGAGTTTTCACTCTACGCTGCCGCGTCTCAGCCGTCGTAGCAGAGGCTGATCCTCCCCCTTTGCACTGTACAGTCGTCGGCCTCGAAGCCGATCTCGGAATGTCGGGCTCGCAATACGCTGTTGCGCTCTCGGTGTTCTTCGTTACGTGAGGAATCATTCACATCCATATCTTCCACTAGCGCAGAACTGACCGTGTCGCCTCTATTTGCAGCTACTGCCTCTTCGAAAGTGCGCCGGGCTCTTCTCTGCTCTTTCTCTTCCGCTCAGGAGCAGCTGAGCTCGCTGCTGACTCAAAATCAACATTAAATTACAGTTCCTTCCAACCTCTGCCTCTCGCGCTTCCGTCCCAGCCTCTGTACGTCACCAAAACGAGCCGCCTCGGGCTCGGCGCTCACAAACGCCGCCACTAACGCCAGCACTCCCGGCCTGCAGGGATTACGCTCCTCACCTTCAGTTGGGGACTCGTGATGACTTTAATGTGAGTCCAAAAAAAAGAAAAGGGACGAGAAGGGCAGGAAATGAGGGCCAAGCTGACCCTCGTCTCGCCGAGCAGGGGCGTCGTGCAAAACTACGCCGGACTTGTGGTCTGCCGCCTCCTCCTTGGAGCTACCGGTGAGAGTTTATCCTTATATTCCGCACGCTTCCTCGCACAGCCCTTGAAACCCCTCTACTTGAGCTCCACCCCTTCGCCGACGTTCTCCCCCCTCTCCGAGCTTGAACTGACCCTCTTCTGAGCGCAGAGGCCGGGCTGTTCCCTGGTGTCGTGCTTCTTCTTACCTTTTGGTATCCACGTGACCTTCTTCAACGCCGAGTGAGTCCCAGTTCTCGAGATTGGCAGCAAGCTCGAGCTCAGCGATCGCTTCGGTCCCCTTCGCCTTCGCCTGTGCTGACCTGCTCCCGGTGATACAGGTCGCCCTCTTCTTCTCGGCTGCTACACTTGCTGGAGCTTTCTCGGGACTGCTCGCTTAGTAAGCTCACCAGCCAGCTTGGGCGAGAGGAGCGCCGGAGGTCATCGTCGAAGCTGATTTCTCGCGCACCCTTTCTCCTCCTCCCTACTCCACACTCCTCGTACCGTTTCGAAAGTGCCATCGGATTCATGGATGGTGTAGGCAACTATCGTGGATGGCGGTAGGTCCCTCCTCTCCCCATCACCGAAGACCCTCACGCCGAACCCTTCTAACGCCCTTCCTCTCCCGCCAGATGGATCTTCATCCTCGAGGGCCTCATGACCATTCTCGCTGGTGTACTCGCCTACTTCGTCATGGTTGATCGACCAGAACAAGCTGGTTCTTGGCTCACGCCCGAGGAGAAGGCATACGTGATTTGGCGCAAGGAGAGCGATGGATCGAGTGTTGGAGAGGCTAAGCATATCAGTTGGAAGTGAGTACATTTCTCTGTCGAAGGAGGAGCTGGTGAGTAGGGTGGGAGAGGGGAGGTGATGGGTAGGGTGGGAAAGGGGGATGAGCGTGCTCGGCGATCATGATGGCGCTTCGAGCTGATCCTGTAGCTGACAAGTTGCTCCCCACAGATACGTCAAGGCCGCATTCTCCGACTTCCAGTGCTGGTGTGCTCTCGGTTACTACACCGGCGTCTTGACTGCCCTCTACGTGAGTCTCGGCGCACTCTTCGCCGAAGCACAAAATCGGCCCAAGCTCGCTCCTCCCTAGACCTCTGCTGACCTCCATTACATGTAGGGAGTCGGATTATTCACTCCATCTCTAATCAACTCCTTTGGCACCTGGACGCGCCCTCAAGTTCAGGTGAGCTGAAACTGCTCGGGGCTCAATCTCGGCTGGGAGGCTGATGCTCTAGTTTATACAGCTCTTGACCGTACCCGTCTACCTCGCTGCATGCGCCTACGTCCTGGTCACTGCTGTCTATGCGGACCGCCTGAAGACTCGCTTCCCCTTCCTTCTCGCGGCTCAGCTTCTCTGCCTCGTCGGGTTCACTATCAACCGTGAGCTACAACTCTCTCAGCTGATTTATACTCCAAGAACTTCCCTGCGACTCCCTCAACTGATCCCTACTCCAAAATCCCTCGCCCTTCTTCCTCATCGAACTTTCGGCGCTGGCCCCCTTCCCTCTTCGCAGTCACTCCCGCCCCCGTCGGCGTCAAATTCTTTGGACTCATCCTCTGCGCGATGGGAGCTTACGGAGGAGTCCCTGCCATGATCACCTGGCTCACCGGCAACCTCTCGGGACAAGCTAAGCGAGGAGTCGGCTCGGCGCTCACTCTCGGATTGGGAAGTCTCGGTGGCGTGGCGAGCAGCAACATGTGAGTCTGAGCTCGCTCGAGCAACTTTTTGTGTACTCGGAGTAGCTGGCAGAGACTGCTAGAGCTCGTCAAACACTCTGTACGAGACGCTGACGCCCCCGAACCCTTCACAGCTACCGCTCGGCCGATGCTCCTCGCTACTTCCTGGGCCGTTCGTCCCTCCTGCCTTCGCTCAGAGATAGAGAGCGATCATATAACCCTCATCTCCCACAGATGGTGTCGAACTCGGCCTCACCGTCCTCGGAATTTGCTGCTCATGCCTATACGCCTTCCTCCTCACCCGCGCCAACAAGGCGAAGGAAGCGGAGCAGGCGAGGCAGGACGCTCTCCCCGAGCATGAGAAGAGGGTCTACACCGTCAAAGAGTTGCAGGATCTCGGAGACAAGTGAGTATCGTGCTGCACGCCTCGGTCTCGATTTCGGCGACTGATCTCACTCCGCTTCTGCAGGGCTCCCGAGTTCGTCTACACGGTTTGAGCGGGTAAAAAATGGACTATGTTTGCTTTTTGCAGTCTTTGCGTATCTCTGGCATGTAACAATAGCGCGCCATCGGGTTTTGAAGTCCTCCCTCTTTCGGCGATTCGGCGAAGGGTCTGCAACAGCTGCAGAGAGCCCGAGCAGGTATAGCTCTCCTCTCCAGCGCTTTGAACCGTCTTGAAAGTGCTCCCAAACCAGCCTGTAGCCCATTAACGCTGCAAGACCTCCTCTTTCGACGTCAATCCGCAGATTTCGCAGGACTCGAGCTTGTTGACCTCCCACCTCATCCTCTCGATATGCAGCCCTCTCCTCAAGGCCAACCTCCCGCCAAGCGTCCTCGCAACCGTACCAAGAAGCCTCGGGCTCCTGGCGCTCCCAACGGTGCTGCCAACGGCGCTGCTGCTGCTCTTCCCAAGGCCATCGTCGCGTCCGCCACCCCTTCGACCACCTCAACTCCCGTTGAGACTCCCAGGAGCGCTACTCCCGCCCAAGGAGGACAGTCTTCGCGTGGATTCACCAACACTCGCTTCACCGACTTCCTTGCCAATGGTCAGATTTCGGCTCCAACTGCAGCTGGAATCGCCTCGTTAAGGCCCGTTCACGAGTTCTGGTGAGTTGGCTGGAGCTGCAGAGCAGTAGGGCAGAGCTAATCTTTTCGCTTCAACAGTACCGAGGTCCAGGCCGCCACCCTGCCCGTCATTCTCACTGGAGTCGATGTGTGAGTTGCGAGGTTCGCGTCGAGACTTCTCCTGGCGCCGCTGTCGGCTTTTGAAGGCGATTAGAAGGCAGGAATAGGTGTAGAATGATGCTTCATAGCCTCATGAAGCCACTGCACCACCTAAGCAGGCTTCACAACTCGACTTCGGCGCTCAGGAGGGCCCTCCGCTGACCCCCGTTCTCTCCTCGCTCTTTCCCTAACCTACAGCCTCGCTCAAGCCAAGACTGGAACCGGAAAGACTCTCGCCTTCCTTATCCCCTCCATTGAGCTCCTCCTTCGCTCCAAGCCCCAGCCCGCTCCCGGTCAGATTAGCATCCTCATCCTTTCGCCGACTCGTGAGCTCGCCATCCAGATCGAGGAGGCTGCTCGTGGACTTCTCAGCGGTACCAACTACGCCGTCCAGCACGTGAGTACATTCGCTTTCGCCTCGGCCTTGTGAAGCGATCACTGACCCGCCCGTTCTCCTTCTTTCTCCCCTCCGTCGACATTGCTCTCCGCTCCTCATCCTCCCTCGCCACAGGTCGTCGGTGGAACCAACATGAACTCCGAGACCAACCGTCTCAACAAGCAGCGCTGCGACATCCTCGTCGCCACCCCCGGTCGCATCCTCGACCACCTCCAAAACTCCAACCTCAAGGCTAAGCTCTCCGCCTGCCGTGCCCTCATCCTCGACGAGGCCGACCGTCTCCTTGAGCAAGGTTTCAGGAAGGAGATTGAGAAGATTATTGCTTGCTTGCCTGATCGTAGGCAGGTGTCGAGGCAGACTCTGCTCTTCTCGGCGACTGTTCCCGCGCAGGTGCACCAGGTGAGCTATCTCGGCCCTTTTTACCTTTCCCACAAGCTCCTTTGCTGACCCTCCGCCATTTCCAACAACGCGCAGATCGCTCAACTCGCCCTCCTCCCTGGCTTCTCCTTCGTCTCGACTATCTCGGAGGAGGATTCCAACACCCACGAGCACGTTCCCCAGTTCTCGCTCGTCACTCCCTTGAACGACGTCTTCGCCATGACCCTCGCCGCCATCCGCGCCGAGGTCACCGCTCATGGCGAGTCGACCAAGATCGTACGTTCTGCTCGGCTCTCGGCTTTCTCTCACAGCTTGGGAGCATTGATGCTGACTCTCTCGCTCCCCAAAATGATAGATGGCCTTCTTCCCCACTGCTCGCGCCACTGGACTCGCCGCTGCTCTCTTCAAGCGCCTCAACCTCGGCATGGAAGTCTGGGAGATTCACTCGCGCAAGTCTCAATCGCAGCGCAACGCCGCCGCCGAGACTTACAAGGATTGCAAGAAGGGTATCCTCTTCTCCTCGGACGTTACTGGTGAGTTTCGGTCGTCTTTGCAGGCTCGTAGAGCGCGAGAGCAAAGCCGAAACCGAGCTGACCCTCGTTTCGCCTCTACAAAGCCCGTGGTATGGACTTCCCCGGCGTCACCACCGTCCTCCAAGTCGGTCTCCCCGCCGGAACCGAGCAATACATCCACCGGTTCGTCTCGCCTCTCCCTCCTTCCCTCTCCTCCTCGCTAACCTTCCCTCCTCCTTCTCCCCCAGTCTCGGCCGTACCGCCCGTGCCGGAGCCTCTGGATCAGGAATCCTCATCCTCGCTCCCTTCGAGACCTTCTTCCTACAGAAGAGGGATATCAAAGCCCTTCCTCTTAAGGCTCACCCGCTTGCTGGCTCGGCGCTTGCGCTTGAGGGTCCCGCGATGATGCAGGCGAGGGAGCAGGTTAGGGGCGCTATGAGGACCGTGGATGACGAGGCTAAGAGTCAGTATTATGGTGCTAGTCTTGGGTTCTACAAGGCGGTCTTGAGGGGTGAGTCCTTTCGCTTCTTTCCGAGGAGAGGCAGAGCGCCGAGCTGACGGATTGACGGTCTTCGTCATGACAGACTCGTTCGGAAACGCCGAGAACATGGTTCAGTGCTTCAATGATTTCGCTACCTCCCCCGATGGACTCGCTTACGCTGGAGCAAGCGGCGAGGTTCCAGGACGTGAGTTTCTCGTCTCTTCTTTCCCGTCTTTCCCTCCAGCGCTCTCCACACACAACACTAACTCTACCTCTGCATCTCCCTCATGCATACCACAGTCCCCGCCCAGACCGTCGGCAAGATGGGTCTCAAGGGTACTCGCGGTCTCAACGTGATCGCCGGTGTCCCCGGTAAGGAGGGAGGAGGACGTAACGGCGGCGGCGGCGGCGGACGTGGCGGAGGAGGAGGAGGCCGTGGTGGAGGACGTGGTGGTGGTGGAGGAGGAAGGGGAGGAAGGGGAAGGGGTGGAAGTAACAACCGCGGTGGATTCTGATCGCCCACCGCCCGCCGCGAGAGGACATGTTACAGCCGTGCGTGCAGTAGATTTGCTTAGGCTGGGCTGTGGTGTGATATTATAGATTACCCGAGTCGGTCAGACTTGGGATGTACCATCATATCTGTTCGTCTGGGCGAGAAGCGAAAGCGAGTTTCGCACCAGCGCCGAGCTCTCCCTCCCAACGAAGCAGACTGCACCTGCTCTCCTTTCGCCCGTCATACATAACTCGCCAGGTCGAAGACTCCGTTGTGCAAATCCTAGTCTTACAGCAAAGGGTACGAAAGAGCGGCGAGTGGTGGCGCCGGCGCTCGGCGAGCGGGCGCGCGAGGACGGTGAGACGATGGGTGGGCTGCGACGAGGGGGAGACTAGTGTGCGAACCTGGGAGAGTAAACAAAGTCAGTGGTGTGCAAGAGGCGGGATTGAAGAGCGCTCAGGAAGAGAGCAGGGCTGGCGAACGACCGAGTGAGGCGGGAGGGAAGGGAAAGAGTGTAGTCACTTACATGCGAAGGTAGGCGAGAAGAAGGGCGCCGGTACCGGACATGACGGCGAAGGCGTATTGTAGAATACTGCAATCGTCAAGAGGGTCAGCAGGGGAGGAGGCCGACGAGCGGTGAGGGCCGAGAGGCTTACTTGAATTTGACGGCTTCCATTCTGCGCGGGACGTAGGATAGCAGGCGAGGTACAAAAGTCAGTTCCAATGCTTCCTGCAACAGCCAAACGCCAAGAAACGACTCACGAAGTCCTCAACAACCCAATCTCATTCTCTATCCTCGTATCCACATCAGCCAGCTTCACGACCCTCGTACTCAATTCATCCCTGATCCGTCCCTTCTCAAGGTTCAAATCCAACCTAACGCCCGCCTGAGTCCTCGTAATCTCTTCCCTCAACCGCTGCTTCAACCGCTCGATATCGCCCAGCAGTCGCTCGTTCTCGGCTTTGAGGTTGACGAAATCGGTCTTTTCCGACAGCTCAAGGGTTTGTTTTAGGGAGGCGAAATCGACCTGTGGATAAGAGGGAGGTCAGTAGGCTGCTGGAAGGGAGGGCGGGCGAGGAGCGATGGGGGCGGAGACGGAGCGCGAAACGCACCTTCTGTTGGTAGTGGTGCTATTGAGGCGACGGAGTGGGTTAGCTCTCATTCCTAGCAGTGTACTGTACTCTGCCCAAGAGCTCACCTTGTCCTGTTCTGCCCTTGTGACGAGATTCCCCTGCATCGTCTGAATCGACTCGCCAATGATCTCCTCGAGGGTATCAATCACTCCCTCTGCCTGGGTGCGAGAGAGACCATGTGATTCTAATCGAGTGACATAGTCTGCTGTATCGAAATGGTCTGGAAAGAGGTGCAGCGAGATGAGCTTGAGGTTGACAAGTTGGGAGAGGGAGCGGTGACGCCGTCTCCGTCGCGTGAGAGTGAGAGTAGGGCTTACATTGAGCGAGAGGAGAAGGTGCAGAATGAAATTGGCGTAATACAGGGTTAATTGGAATTGTCCTTGCGTAGCGTATTGGTCGAGCGAGGGCGAGCATCGTTGAAGCGAGAGCGACAGAGACGAAGGGGCGCGTCCAAGATCCAAGTCGAAAGGTCTCCCTTTGACCCGATTCCTGCAGCTCAACAAGGGGGCTAGTCAGCTTATTCTGTAGCTCATCATGGAGCTCGTCATCCCTGCTGGCACTCCCCTCAAGAGTAGCCTCTCTCCTTCCCAGCTCACGCGTCTCGAGCTCATCTCTCTCTCGCTTCTACCGCCCTACAGATTTCACTCGGTCCCTCGCCTGCCTCACCAAATTCGGTCAAGACCTCGATTTCAGCTGCTCTCGTACACAACTCAAACTCTCCTCAGTCAATCCCTCACGCTCCGCCTTCGCTCTCATCGACTTTAAACCCGCCTTCTTCTCCCGCTACGACGTCGATCCACCAAAAGATGGTAGAGGTGTAATCAGCTTCTGCGTAACGGCAAAGGTGAGCTCACTGCAGCGCTGTTGGAGGGTGAGAAAGCTGACCAGAGGCGCACCACACAGGCCTTGCTCTCGCCTTTGAGGCCTCGCTCGGCTAATACCATCGAATCAGTCACCATCTCGCTCGAGGATGGAGGAGCAGCACATGGCGACGAATCGGGAGGAGCAGACACAGGAGAATGCAGGCTAGTCGTTCGGCTTTACTGCCAGCACGGTGAGCTCTCTCCTTCTCCTTCTTCGCCGAAACCGAGCTGACAGATCGTGCACAACAGGCGTAGTCAAGACTCATCGACTCACTTACGGCAACTCGAGCTCCTTGTACGCCAAAGCCAATCGCACCACTTGCAGCTCCTTCTGGATCGCGTCGAGCCGCGTGCTCAAAGATTGGTGAGTTTCTCCTCTCCCTCCTTCTACTGGACAATAGATCAATCTCTCCCTCTTCCTCCCTTCCGTCAATACCCTCCGCTGCTCCCTCAACCTCCCAGGATCGACCATTTCCATCTCCGAACGAGCGGAGGAGCGAGCGGAGGGGGAACCGACGAGATCTCCTTCTATCATGGCGAGGCGAGTTGTAGGTTGAAGAGCTTTGGAGGTGATATCAACCCTGGAGGTGAGTCTTGGCTGTCGAAAGTCTCGCGTGGAGGCGTGGAAAGCGAGGGGCGGAGCTCAGCGCTGACCCTTCTCCGACCTACACCCCTCCTGCATCGCTTTCTTGTCATCCTCCTCCCGCCAACGTACCCTCCTCATCGCCTCTCACCTCGCCCTATATCGTCACCTCTCCTCTCCAACCTCATCAGACGCCCTCTCCTCCCGACCTGTCGGCACCGAGCTCACGATCGACATCGAAGACTTTGACAAGTACGACGTCGAAGGATCGCCCGTCATCACGTTTGCGCTCAAGGAGTTCAAGGTGTGTTTTCGAGCTGCGAAGGCCGTCGAGGGCGAGCGGCGGGAGCGGAAGGAGAGCTGACTTCCCGCCTGCTTCTCCTCTCCTCCCATCCACCCCCACCCTCCTACATCACCACTTACCACTCATTTCACTCCCTCCCGCTCCCATTCTCCCCTCTCCGCCCCTCTCACACCCCTCCCCTGCAGGCCATCATCACCCTCTCCGACTCTCTCGTCTCAACCCTCGACGTAGCCTTCACCACCGGCGGTTCCCCTCTCATAATCCAAACAGAAGGAGAAGACTTTATCGCCGATTTCGTGATTGCTACGACGGATTTCGATCCGGGAGATGGAACGCCTAGTGGAGGGGCGAGGGTCAAGAAGGAGGGGAGCGAGCAGGCTAGTGGGGTTTTGGGGAGGAGGGGGAGTAGTTTGGCTCAGCAGAAGTCGGGTACGGGGGCGGAGAGTATGATGCGAGGCGGCAGTGGGAGCACGGCGACGGGGAGCAGAGCGCCGAGGAGCGAGACCGGCAGCAACGCCAACGCTCAAGCTGGGCCTTCTCGACCTCGTCAACAGCCTCAACAACAGCAGCAGCGCCCAAATCAACCTCTCTTCAACCCTCCCTCTCCCTCCCAAAACCGCCCCCAACCCGACGAAGATGAAGAGGACGACGAGTTCGGCGATGCCGCTCTGGACGATTTCGACGAAGGCGCTTTCGCCGAGATTGATAGAATGTCGCAGATGGTTCCTCAGGGTGCTGGTGGGGGGTCGCAAGTGCAGAGGCCGCCTAGGGGAGAGACGTTGGTGCCCGATACGTCGGTTGTGGGCGAGGCGAGTGGAGAGGGGTTGGTTTCGAGAGCGGCGAGCTTGGGGTTGGGACCGACTCAGGGAGGTGAAGGGACGTTGGAGGAGAATGAGTTGGAGGGGAGGAGGAAGAAGGTGAGTTGAGTTGTTCCCGGTGAGGGCGAGAAGGAGGAAGGAAGGGTGCTCGCTGACCCTCGCTCTCGCTCCCTCGGTCGCAGGCCAAGTGGAATCTGTTCGACTGAGCTGAGCGCGCTCGAAGGGACGAAGATTGATGGGCACTGATTGACTGATGTTGCTGTTTGTTGACAATACTAGCAAAGATACGAACTACACGACGAACGACCGAGCGAAGCACAAGCGCAAGCGAAGCGAGCCAGCTCTCTCCTCTCTCCCCGATTCGATCTCCCATCCTCCCACCTTAAGCATCAACATACCTCCCCGTCTGCGCAAAAAGCTGATAGATCTTAGCCCCCAACTTGCCCTTAATCCCTCTCGGTCCACCGTCCCCCAACTCCTCAACCACATAATCCTCAACCTTCCTCTTCTTGCCCGCCTTCCTCTTAACCCCCATCTCCCTCGCCTCCTGTTCCTCCAACTCCATCGCCAAATTCTCATCCCCAAGCTTCCCTCTATGCACTCTGGTCCCCTCCCAAAACTCAGCCGAACATTCCCATCGACTGACGAATTGAACCGTCTTTTCCGTGGAGAGTCCGCTGACTTTTTGCATGCAGGTCGCCCAGGTTTGTTTGAGAGTTTGGGCGGCGGAGGTGCGGTTTAGGGCTTCGAAGATGGTGTAGGAGGTGAGGAAGGACTGGGAGGGGCGGGTCGAGCGAAGGTGCTTTTGGAGGGAGAGGTAGGTGGGGCGTTCGATGATGGAGTCGGGGATTAGGTGGATGTCAGATTTCTGTGGAAGGGGTGAGCCGTTAGCGGGCTGCTTTCTTGGAGAGGGAGACGAGCGTGCGCCGAGACGAAGAAGGGAAAGGGGCAGGCGGAAAAGCTCACCTCGTAACGTTCTTTGAAGATGTCGGTGCGCATGCGAAGGAACGAGATGGTATCCTTGAAGTTGACCGACTCGTGTACGGAGAAGCCGTCGTTGACCTGCAGCTGAGACTTGCACGTCCAGATGGCCTTGCCGAATTGGGAGTCTGCGAGGCGAGAAGGAGGATGAGTGGTTGGTCGAACAGAGGCGAAGATGCGCAGAAACGTACACTGCGCCTCGGAATCGTACTTCTCGATGAGATAGATGCGATCCGTGATGGCCGAGTTGCGAAGGCGTTGCTGTGAAATCGGCGAGAGGCAAATCAGCTCGGCGCTTCTCAGCAGGCGATACGGCCGGCGCGAAGATAACGAACAAGAGCGCACCTTCTGCTCGGTATACCTCCCATCCTTAATGGACGTGCACAAATCATCCAACCTCTTCCTCTCGACAATCGCATCCAACACGACGTCGTCCTTGCCCGTCGGCCTCCCACTCGCATCAACTCGCCTCGCAACCCACAACATATCCCCAAGCGGCAGCATCTTCCTATCCACCTCAACTCCCACCTTGGTCAACTCATCAATCATCTCGGTCCTCTTCGACTTGGACGTCCCAATCTCGCGAGTGTCGACGATGAGCACGACCTTGAACGAGCCAGGTCGAAGGATCTCGGCTTCGAAAGGACGAGGGATAAAGTTGGTGGTCGATACGTGGTCGCGAACGGGGTCGAGGGGGTGACGGTTGACGAGGGGGCCGAGGGCGTCGGTGAAGTCGAGGGAGGCGGCGAGGGGGTTTTGAGAGGAAGTCGTGCGGCTGAGAGGACGGGCAGCGAGATGTTGAGCCGGAGAGGGTGGCTTGAGAAGGTTGGAAGTGGAGGGACGAGGTGCAGGACGAGCGGCGGGGGTCTTTGAGGTCGAGGTCGAGGGAAGGGGAGCGGGTCGAAAGTTGGAGGTGGCCGGAGCTTCCCTCGCTCGAACTGGTGCAAGTTGAGGCGAGTCGAATCCTGAGCTTGATCCCGTTCGAGCGCGCTCGGGTTGCTCGGCCGCCTTCGTCGCCGCGACGTGAGCAGCGTAAGCCTTGGCCGCCCTCGCCTCCGCCTCCCTCTTCTCTGCGGCTAGCAGCGACGCCGATCCGTAGCCTTGTGACGTCGAATCGCTACCCAGCCTCCTCACGTCCGAGGGCGCGGCGTACATCGCATCCTTGGCGACCTTCTTCGGCGGTCGAAAGCCAGCGAGCAAGTCAGCCATCGAATCGCTAGGGGGTTCAGCGGCTTTCGACGCCGCGGCGTCGGGGAATCCAGGTGCAGTGGCGTTGGAGACGCGCTCGCGAATGTAGCCCGACATGGTGGAGCCTCCTGGGAGCGGCACGGCGCGAACGAGGGTCGACTTGCGAAGCACGCCGGCTGCCATCTTGTGTAGGTCTTGACGAGAGCGGTACTCGATGCGGTAGATGGTGTTGAGCGTGGTATCCTCTTGACTGACTTCGGCGTCATCCCTGTTGAGCACTCGCTCGTCGTCTGCGAATAGAAGAAGCGGAGTCAGCGAGAGCGGGTAGATCGAAGGCCGGATTTGACGCACTGATGTCGAGGTAGTAGTAGGCAAACGCAGAGTCTGAAATAAGGGCCGAGAGGGTCAGCTTTCGTCACGAGCAAACGGCGAGGGAGAACAGCTCACCGATGTTGCCGGCGACAGGACCAGCGATGGCGGGAGGAGCACGAGCGGCGTAATGACCTGAGGCGGCCTTCCTGCCATCGAGCAGCGCGCCTGACGTACGTTGAGCGACGGAGGAGCTTCCTGAAGACGGATGCCGAGGTCGTTCGAGAGGCAAAGGCTTGGGAAGGGCGATGGGCGGGCGCTGATGCCCCGAGGGTCCAGCTCGAGAGTGGTAGGGTGCAGCTCCTCCCGACGACTGACTCTCGAGCCTGCTGAGACGCATCGCCTTCTCCATCTCCTTTCGAAAGTCGTCGTCTCCGTCGTCGTCCAAGGCAGGCGGGGAGAAGCGACCGGCGACTGGACCCGAGCCTCTGCGAGATCCGCTTCCGCTAGCACCGTAGCCGCTGTCGCGTCTCTGGTACGATGCACCGCCGGAGGAGAGGTTGGGGATGTGGACGGCGACACCAGCGCTCGAACAGAGACCCTCGGCGAGACGATAGCCCTCCTCGGTGAGCGCGTACTTGATCGGGCGCTTGTTGTCGGTCATGATGAGGTCCTTTTCGAGTACTGTGGGGAGGTTTCAAGTCAGTTCAATTCATCGAGCTGGTCAAGAGAGACTCACGAGTCTTGCTGCCGCTCCAAGCCGTGTAGTGGCCTCCCCCAGGATCGTTGCCGCCGTTGTGAACCGCCGAGGGCTTGTCGAAGGAGTTGTCGCTGTAGGGCGTAGCATCCTGGATAATCTTGGCCTTCAGGGTCCAGATTTGATGGTCGTCGTAGGTGGCGTTCTTGTACAGGCCGAGGAGGATGGCGTAGGCGCCGGAGCGTTTGCGAGGGACGTAGGATTTGGTCTTGCGCTTGGCGGGGGGAGAAGCATCGCTTGTAGGAAGTACGGCAGCAGCACCAGCAGGTACAGGACCGCCTCCGCCGAGGGTGCGCTGCCGTCGAGCGTCGCGAATGGCCTCCTCCTCGCGCTCCTCGTCGCTGGTAGGTCCCTTCTTGCGCTTCTTGGCGGTAGCTTTCTTTGGAGGCCCCACTATGCGGGAGGAAGCCGCGAATCAGCTACAGACGCTTCTCAAACGCGAAGAGAAGGACGCGACTCACCGCGCTCTGGGAAGGGTTCGCCTGTACGCTCGCAGTGCTCCTTGAGCTTGCCCGTGAGGATCTTGATGACTGCTGCACCCACTCCATCGAGAGATTGAGCTTGGTCGGGGTGTGAGAAGGTGATGGGGCACTTTCCCAGCGAGCGAGCGGCCTGAGAGCGACAACAACGCGTCAGCGAGCGCTCTGTAGTGAGCTAGACCACTCGACAAGAAGCTCACCTTCTTGTAGGCTTGTGCTGCTTTACTGCCCTTCTCCTCGTGGGCCCTTGCGACGTCCTCGATCCACTCCATCCACTGAGGGTTGCCTGGCTGCACTCGAGGCGCCATGGCAGGCGAACGGCGTAGGTTCCCTAGCTTCTTGCGAGCGTTGGGAGGTCCGGTGTGCTTCGAGGTGAGGCGAACGAGTTGTTGGAGCGAGACGAGGAATGCAGAGGGAAGTCAATCTTCACCGCGCTCGCCGCTCGCCTCGCCGTCCGCCTCAAGATTTCTCGGAGGTCGCTCCCCAGGCTTACTCAAAGCAGCACGAGATCTGTTCTACGTTTTTGGAACGGTAAGGTGGTGCTGGCAGCTTTCGTACAGCAAAGGACTTGCTGCTGCTGCTCGCTCGGCGCTGCTTTCGCTCTCGCTTTCTCGCTTCGCGTACTCCATCTACGATCTCGTAGACAGCCTCCGGGGCAAGAAAAATATCCCTTCAACATGCTACAGCCTCAAACGCTGTTATCTAGCCCCTGCGAGCGTCGAGGATGGTTCAGTGAACGGCTCTTCCCCCTTTCCTCGGCGATGAGTCTCGAGAGGATCAGAACTCACCAAAGCTCGCCAAGGTCTGCCTGTCGACGGGTGCTTGACTTTTTGATCCAACACCAGCCTCTTCAACTCCTCCTCCATCCACCCCGACTCCTCCCACTTGATGGAGCCTTCCCACTCTCTCACCCGTCTATCGAGATTCTCCCAAGCCCGTTGAACATCAACGGCAGTCGGGAGTTCTTGACGATAAGCATGCGGTGCGGTCTGTCGATAGAGCCTCCTATGATGGAGCGAGTCCATGTAGTGGTGCGCTTGAATGAGGAACAATCCTTTCGGGGTTCGGAAGAATTGGCACAGTCGGCCTATCGTGTTGGGGAGACTGGCGAGGCCGAGAACGGTGAAAGCGGAGTGGGTTTTAGGGTGAAGTTGCAACGTTTCGGGCCAGCAGGACTGCTGGGAAGGAGAACGATGGAATGCCCAGCCTGGGTGGAGTGAGAGCGCCGAGCTCGAGGTCAGCTCCCAACTCCGAGCCGGAAACGAAGCTCGAGAGGGGAGTGGCTCACAGGTTCGGTAACGATGAAGTAGAACTCTACGCTCTTTGACTGTAACGCCGCCGGTCTGATCGATGGCTACGCCGAGAAGAGCTGAGTTTGCGAAAGCCGAAGCCAAGGAGGACCTCGGTGAGCGTTGACAACGGTGAGGAAGAAGGAGAACGACTCTTTACCGATATGTACCAGCAGATCTGTATCCCATTTCTTCCTCACGGCCGTTCTTTCCGAGTTCTCCCTCTCTTGTTCCGCCAACGTCCGTCTGCTCACGCTCGCCAGCGCTCGGGGAGGGTACAGAGCACCGTCGACGGCTTGGATTGGCGCTGTAGCGTCCTCTCCCTGCCAAAGGGCAGAGAAAGCACCGTTCAACTCGACTCCAAGGCGCTCGTGGTCGGGAGAAAGGTGCATGATGAGGCAGGAGGAAGAGGAGCAAACGAGTTGCCCTGGCGAGCTCGAGCCTCGTCCTCGGGCTTCCCCTTCTTCTCCTTCGTCCGTCCTCTGCTCTTTTTCTCTATCCCTCTCCTTGCTCCTTGTACCGACATACAGCTTCAATGCGCTTCTTCTGGTCAAACCCAGACTTCCAGGACTCTGAGTGAGCCCCCTCCAGTCCTTTCTCTCCGATCTCGGCGCTCGGCGCTGACTTTCTCGCCATCCATAGCGACGAGCCGGAATCCGTCGACCACCACGGCAATGTTTTCTTCCCTACTAGGCGCGCCTCTTGCTCTGCGTACGTCTGAATACCGCCGTACAGAGCCGAGCTAACCTGTGTAACTTGCAGCCCCTTCGCCCGAGACGATGGCCGAATCGAGCTCCTTCCGCCAAAGCACCTTGTTCACGTCGTTCGGAACGCACACCTCAGCTCTACTCCACGTCTACTCAGCGCCTACGCTACCCCGTTGCGCACCGTACAGCAAGCTTATGGGCAAGTTCATCCTCTCATTCGGCGCGGGGAAGGGTTCGGAGCTCGCCCGGTCGGTGAGTCTCGCCATTCTTCGTCTCCTACGAAGTTCAAGGGCTTAAAAACCCTCTTCAAAGTCGGCAGGATGGTGGTCTCCGGCAATAACCTCCCAAAAGCTTCGCGAAACGCCCTCAACAAGCCAGATCCCCCAGGGAAAACGGTCCCTCTCCATTATGTACTACGAGATATCCCATGCGATAAAAGCTCAAGCTAACGAGATGGGACTTGAAGCTCCAACTGAGGTCTTCACGCTTCTTCTCATGTGAGTAGGCAATCCTCCGCGCACCGTCTTCGCCGAGCTGACGGGACTTCAAACGGCAGCGACTCCGTCCATCGAAACACGTTTGACGAGTATCCCCACATTGACGTCAAGATCATCTGCGGCAACGAAATGCTGGGCGCCGTTCGCAAGGACGGGAGCCTCGCGGAGACCTTCCGCCACCACTTCTACGTCCCTCCCCAACCCGACAAGTGGAAACGGGAGATGCAGTGGGCAGGACGACGCCCTCTCAGCGACGAAGAGCACGACCAACTCAAGATGTCGTATCAGATCTTCAACTGGGGCAATGTTGACATTGTGACGACGATGACTCCCGAAGAAGTCGACCGAGAGAAGCGTCGGCGCAAGAAGGAGGACTCTACTACCAAAGCCGAGGACCGCATGCACCCCGAGTTCACCACCACTCGACTCGACAAGACTCGAAACCACTGGAACGAGGATAAGCAGGTAGAGACTAGCGCGGCGGAGACGGAGGCGGCTCGCAAGAGAACGGCGGCCCACGAGGCGAGGCGCTCCCAGCAGACCCAGGAGGAGCGCGACCAAGATCACATCCAGGAGAAGGCGGCTGCGGATGCGAGGAATCGAGGGAAGCGGGAGAGGCAGGCGACGCGGAGGGCTGAGGCAGCGGAGGCAGCCCACGCCGCCGAAGTGGCAAGGGCTGAGAAAGCTGCTCGGGAGGCGGCAGAAAACAATGCTAGGATGGATAAGAGGCATAGAGAGCGCAATCGTATGGGGGAGAATCAGTCTTGGAAGTGTTAACGTATGTCGATGGAGCAGAAGTGTCCGACCGCGAGCGAAGAGCAGCGAAAGTCTTGAGCCGAGTCCTTCTCCTGCTCCTTTCTCCTTCTTCTCCGAGTCCTTCTCCCCCTTCAACTTCCGAGAGCAGAGTACAACAATCCCATCGCAGCACCCTCACCTAATCCTACATGCCCACCCCTCCCATCGGGCTCGCCTCGAAGTCTCTCCCACCTCAACGAGCGCGACTGACAACGCCCTCGAGTCGCCTCGACGGCTCGGTCGACGGTCGAACCTTCTCTGCTCCCTCCTTGTGCGGAAAACAAGCACAACAAATCCATCGCACCCTTCTCTAATCCTACAGCCCATCGCGCGCCCCTCCCGCCCTCCTCCTCGCTCACCTCCCTCCTCGCTCACCTCGCTCCTCGCTCACCTAACCACCCTCCCCCTCCCCTTCGCCGCCATCTGCTGCTGCTCAATATCAAGTTTCTCCACCGCCCTCCCAAGCATATCTTTCCTCCCCTGCAACTGCTTCAATTTCCGCTCGAGGGCGTCTAGGTCGGGAGGAGCGGCTGTGGTGCGTGTGGTGGGTGGGGCGAGACGTTTTTCGAGCTGTGGAGGGGAGGGGGGTTAGTGAGGGAAGGGAGAAGCGGTGGGGGAGAGGTGGAGCGAAGGCGAGGGAGGAGCGAGGGAGAGGGGAGCGAAGCCGAGAAGCAAGAGCAAGACCGAAAGACCCACCTTTGCTCTCAACAGTTTTTCCTTCTTCTTCATTCCCTCTAATCCACCCTCTGCCCTTTCAATGAGCTCTGTAATCTGTGGTCCCATCTCGGAAGCGAGAGAGCGCTGGGCCGAGAGAACTTCGGTTTCGGTGATGGTGTCGAAGGCCTGTTGGGAGTGCGGGAAGGGGGGAAGATGATCAAGAGAATGTAGGAGAGAAGGCGGGTCAGCGAGGGTCGATATGAAGCACTGCAGCCCTTTGCAGAAACGCGACTGACCCTCCGCGAGCTGATGACCTGCGCCAAACGGGGAAAGTCGTAGGTCCCTTGATCAAGGGTAACGATAGCGCTATTGAGCTGTTGAAATCCACGCAAAGCGTCAGCCTCCCATTCTGCACCGAAACAAGCCCGAAGGAAGTTCGACGCGACTAACGCTGCTGCAGGTCGAATGAAGCGATTGGCTACACGCGTCTAATGTGTTCCAATAAGATGGTGCAGGTGGTGCAGGGTAAACGGATTGACGAGCGCGTCCTAATGACATGGCTGTAGTGTTGAGGAGAGGCTGCTAGTTCGAGACGAAGAGGGATGTTTGTTGAAGGGAGAGGGAGGTTTGAGGAGCGTTGTAGGGCGGTAGAGACGAGTGGGCGGTAGTTGGTAGCTTGTAGTGAAGCTGTAGGTTGATAGAGCGTTAGGCGAGAGAAGACGACGATGAGGATCAAGGGAGACCCTCTGAGCTCTGCCTCCGCTCGAACCGGCTCGACTACTGGCCCTTGCCCTCCTCCCGCTTCGTTCGATTGTCGCTCTCAGCTCTCAGCAGTAACTCGCCCGCTTCGTCTCTTTGTACTCGACTACATCCTCGCATCCCTCTGCCTTAGCACCATCCGCGGCCTGCAGGCCTCCGCTTCTCAAACGACCCACACACGACATGACGACCCGCTACCTCTCGCTCGCTCGGGCAGAGTTCGATTACGAGGCTACTACCGAGGATGAATTGACTGTCACCGAGGATCAGCTCGTCTGGGTACTCGAAAACGATGATCCAGAGTGAGTCCTCTCTTTTACTCGAAGCTCGACAAGGAGCAGACCGACCGCTCAGGCTGGGCGAGAGAGGGAGCGGCGTGGGCTGCAACTGTAAGGACAAGTCCAAGACGGCTCGGAGGGGGATAGTCGAGTACAGACGAATACGGCTTAAGGCGCATTTGCTCATCGAGGGACGGGACTCAGTCTCTGAGAGCATCCAGCGACGGGCCACTCAGTCCACGTCTCGAGTGCGTGCTGAGCTACCAGCTGACTCTTGTACTCTCCTCCCTTCTACTACACTCTACCATGGTACTCGACAGCTGGCACAAAGTTAAAATTAAGACAACCGACGCTACCGCCGCTCCAGCAATCGGACTCGTTCCCGCTTCCTACCTCGCCCCTTCCGTCCCCTTGCGCGCTGTCACGGCTCTGTACGACTACACGCCAGCAGTAGGCGACGATGGACAACTCGAGAATGATGAGGAGATGGAAATTGCTGAAGGAGAGCAGTTGGAGTTGCTCGAGGAGGAGGAGGAGTGGATCCTCGTCCAGCGGGCGAACGGCGGAGGTGCGGGATTCGTGCCCGCTAGCTACGTTGAGGTGGGTTTGCAGGCTAGCGCTCGAAGGGACAGGGCTGATCTGATTCTTCATTACAGGACGGAGACTCTGCTGCTGCTGCTCCCGTCGAGGAGGAGGAGGAGGTGAGCTTCGATGCGTTGCCTACCCCGCGAGCGGCCCTACTGATCCTCGTTTCCTCCTTGACAGCCCGTCGCTGCTCCCGTCGTAACTGGCTACTCGGACCCTATCCCACCACCTCCTACTCGTGCTGCAGCTCCCGCCGCCGCCGCCGGTAACGTCAAGACTTGGGCCGTCACCGTGCGTTCTCTCTCTTTCGCCGAGCTCGGTGTTGACGCTGATCAGGATTGCACTACAGGAGCTTGACAAGAAGAAGAAAAAGAAGAAGGGTACCCTCGGTGTCGGTAACGGCGCCGTCTTCTTCGCCAGCGAGACGGACAAGGTGCGTTGCCCGAGCCGAATCGAGCTCGGAGGTGTCCCTGAGGCCAAAGGCTCTGCGAAGCCCCCACCTCGATAGAAGGGGCAAGTCGAACGAGCGCTGACTATCTTCTCCTACCTAATCCCTTCCACCCATCGTCGTCCCCGCTCGCCTCCTCGTCGCCCCTCCCCATCGACAGACCCCCGTCCAGCAGTACCCCCTCTCGACCCTCACCGACCTCACTCACGAAAAGTCCAAGCACCTCCACCTCACCTTCCCCTCCTCAGGCGAACTCCATTTCGTCATCTCCTCCAAATCCGAGTTCGACGAGATCCTCTCCAAAATCGAGGAGGACCGAGGTGCCTCGGCTCCCTCTCCCGTCGCCGCCCCCGCTATTCCAGCAGCTCCTGCTCCTCCTCCCGCTCCCCCCGCCCCAGCAGCAGCAAGCGCCTACATCCCCCCTCCCCCTCCCCTTCGAGGAGCAGCCGCCATCCCCCCTCCTCCCATCCGCACCGTCTCTTCCTCCACTTCCATCCCCATCGCTCCTCCCGCTCCCGCTCGCAACGGTTCCTCCACCAGCGCTACCACCAACGCGACGGCACTCTACGACTTCGATTCAGCCGGCGACGACGAGCTCTCCCTCGTCGAAGGAGAACGAGTCTTCCTCCTCATCGGCGCTTCGGACGATCCTGAATGGGCCAAGATTCGCAAAGGCAGTGAGGAGGGAGTCGTTCCTGCCTCTTACGTCGAGCTCGATGCCGCAGGGGACGAGGAGGACGAGGAAGCCGCTCGTCTCGCCGAGGAGGAGCGATTGGCCGACGAAGCAGCTTTGGCAGCTCAATTAAAGGCCGACGCCAAGGCGGCGAGGGATCGGGAAGCTAAAGTCGCTAGTGATAGGGAGGCCAAAGAGGCGGCTAGGAGGAAGGAAGCGAGAGCGGAGGAGGCGAGACAGAATAGGTTGTCGCAGGCGCCGAGGGCTTCGCCCATTCCCGTGCCGCAGAGGGGGGAGGTGCAGCAGTTGCAGGATGAGGAGGAGGAGAGGCAGCTGGCGCCTAGGAGGCCGAAGGATAAGCCTGAGAGGAGTGGGGAGAGGGAGAGGGAGCGCGAGAGTGGGAGTAGAGAGGGAAGTAGTAGGAGGGAGGGCAAGGAGAGGAGTAGCAGTGGGAAGGAGAGGGCTGTTAGGAGTGAGTTTTCTCCCTCGACTGCCTGTTGAAGATGGAGCTGACCCTTTCTCGTCTCCCAGAACCCGACACTTCGCGCGTTCGCACCTGGAAGGATCGAACCGGCCAATTCAAGGTCGAAGCCGAATTCCTCGGTCTCAAGGACAACAAGATTCGCCTTCACAAGCTCAACGGCGTCATCATCGAGGTCCCCGTCGAGAAGATGTCATCGGACGATACGGCCTACCTCAAGCGCGAGCTCGGGGGCGGAGGAGATCGTCGCGAGGGAACGAGGCATCGCTCCTCGCGCGATTCGCACTCGAGGCCTTCCGTCGAGGTAGAACCTCCCACCCCTCAACGACCTTCGAGCAAGCCCAAGCCCCGCTCCAACACCGATTGGTTCGACTTCTTCCTCAGCGCCGGCTGCGATATGGACAACTGCACCCGCTACGCTCGCAACGCCGAGAACGAGGGATTCGACGAGTCGCTCATTCCCGACCTCGAGGAGTCCAACCTCCGCTCCCTCGGCCTCAAGGAGGGCGACATCATTCGCGTCAAGAAGTACATTCGCGAGAAGTACCACGCCGGCGCTCACAAGCCACCTCCTACACCCGAGAAGACGGATCGCGAGGCGCAAATCGCGGCCGATGCTGTCCTCGCCAAAGCGCTGCAGAATGGCACTCCTACGACTCCGGCGCCCAACCTCTTCGCTTCGGGACCGAATGGCGAGCTCAAGCCTCGGCGAGGAAGGAGGAACACGACCACGAGTGCAAGGCAGGATACCGTCGATGGAGCAGCGTTGGCGAGCGCTGGATCGGAACTCGCTAAGGTTCGGGGCGCGACGCCTACGAGTTCGGCTCCTCAACGAGTCGCTTCGCCTCAAAGCACCGGCAGCTCTTCCCTCGACCCTACCAAGCGATCAAGCTCTACCATCCCTCAACTGGGAGGCTTCGACGACGATGCATGGGACATCAAGCCCACCTCCAAAGCGGCGACCCCTTCGCCCGCTCCAGCACCCGCCGCTCCCACCCCTCCTCCCGCCCCTCCTGCACCAGCAGCTCCCGTCGTCCAACCTCCCGCACCCGAGCAACCCGCTCGCGCCGGCTCGGCAGGGCCAGCAAGCGGCTCAACCCTCACCTACAACGACGGCCTCCTCGCTCAACTCGGCATCAACAACCGTCCTCCTTCTGCGCCCGTCACTTCGCAACCTACCGGCTTCCAAATGTCGCCTCAACCTACTGGAATGTCTTACAATGGTCCTCGAGCCCCAGTCGCCCCCATCGCTGCCAACCAAGGCTTGCTCGCCCCGCTCGTGCCGACGAGGACGGGCTTCCCCGGTGGAGCCTTCAGTCAGGCGCCAATGATGCCCATGGCGACGGGTTTCGTACCGCAGATGCAGCCTCACTTTACTGGCATGCCGATGATGAGTCGTGAGTCCTTTCTTCGCCCTCGTTTCGATCGTCCGAGCCGAGCGGTTACGCTGACCCTTGCCCCTCCTCGTCCTCGCAGAACCTACCGGTTTCGGCGGTCTCGCAGCTCCGATGGGAATGCAGCCGACTGGTAGTCCCAATTTCCTTCAAACGCAACCGACCGGCTACCAGCAACCTCAGCAAACCGGCTTCCAGCAGCCTCAGCAGACGGGCTTCATGCAACCTCAAGCGACGGGCATGGGCTTCCAACCTCAACAGCAAGGCTACCAGCAAACTCCTCAACGCTTCAGCCCTGCTCCTCCTCAGCAACAGCAGCAGCAGCAGCAGCAGCCCGTCCAGTTCAACCCTCTCCCTCCCGGTCAAGCGACGAGCGCTCCTCCCGCTTCGAGCACCCCAGCTCAGTTCGACCCGACCAACATCTTCTCGTCGATGAAGGATGGATCGTTCGTCACCAAGGGCTCGAACCTCGGACCTCAGGACTCGACGCGATACGATGCGCTGAGGCCTCAGCAGACGGGGATGCGTGAGTTTCCCTCCCCTCGTTTCGTCAAGAACATGACTAATTCGGCTTCTCGCGCTCGTACAGCCTTCCAAGGCGTTCAACCTCAAGCGACGGGCTTTCCTCAACAGCAGCAGATGCAGCCCCAGATGACGGGCTTCCCCGGCCAGCAGCAAATGTTCTCTCAAGCGACGGGAATGCCTCAGCAGTTCGGACAGAACGGCTTCATGCCTCGTCAGGTGAGTTCTCGCTTGTCGTCGAGTGAATCGCTCGAGCCGAAGATTGACCTCGTTTCGCCGTCTTGCAGTTCTGAGCAACCGCTCCAACCCCTCCTCCAACCTATCGTATCCCCTTTCTCACTTAGCAACACCCCCCTCCCGCCCGTACAAGCTCTCAGACTCTTCCCATGCTGTAAAGGAATTCGTTTCGTCGTCCTTCAATCAATCGAGCGCCGAGGTTCGAGAGACGCCGAGCTTCGCGGTCTCTCGTTGAGCGAAAAGCAAGGGCTAGCCAAGATAGATAGTAATCGACAACAAGGAAGCACTACAACCCTCCTTTTTCCCTCATCACACTCGAAATAGTCGATCGACCTCGTCCTCCTCGTCGGAATCTTCGTCGAGAACGATCGTCTCCACCGCCGAGACGACCGACTTGGTCTTGGTAGCGGTGGCCTTGCCCTTGCCCTTGCTCGTATTGGTTCGGGCTCTGAAGATCTTCTCTCCGCGCATCGCGGCGTCCTGCGAAGAGCGAAAGGTCAGCGAGCGAGGTCCAAGTCGAAGCTCGAGCTCAAGCCGAGAGATGAAGCTCACGGAACGGTCCAGAATCTGCTCGAGCTGCTCGTCACTAATAATCTTGCCACCGGGCGCGAAATCGACGCGTTCGCTCTCGAGAGCGCTGAGGCGCTGAGCGAGCGCTTCGAGGTTGAACTTGGCCCGAGGTTTCGTGCTCTTCTTCTGCGGATTGAATAGGTCCCGAGCCGACGAGGTGGTTTGGTCCTTGCCGAGGACGAGAGCATCAAGCCTGCGTTTCGAGGTGGCGCGCTCGATGATGAGCGAGTCGATGGAACCCTCGGTTTCGAGTCGGAAGACGAGGACCTGCGAAGGGAGGGCGAGGGAATGTCAATCGTGAGCTCGAAGGAACGGAATAGAAAGGTAGAATTACGGGCTTGGTCTGTCCGATACGGTGGGCGCGGTCCATGGCTTGAAGATCACTGCGAGAATGCGCAAGGTTAGCGAAAGGCGAAGACGAAAGGGCGACTCCCTCTCCTGGGACGTACTTTTGAGGATTGAAATCCGAGTCTAGTAGGATAACGGTGTCTGCTCCCGTCAAGGTGATGCCGACTCCTCCTGCGCGAGTGGAGATGAGGAAGAGACGAGCGGCTGCGAAGGAGGGCTCGGCAGTCAGCGCTGCCCGTCTGAGGGAAAAAGCACCAAGCTCACCCGTACGGCTCTTGTTCGTGTTGAAATCATCCAACTCCTCTTGATCCACCGGGTTTCCTCCACCATCGACTTGGTAATAAGCCCACCGCTTGCAGACGCGAAGCCACTCGGCGACGAGGTCGAGCGCCATGGTGAATTGGGAGAAGATGAGGACCTTGGACGAGCTCGAGCTGGTGATCTTGGTGAGGAGCCGATCGAGGAGTTGAAGCTTTCCGGACTGCTTGACGACCTCGCGCTTGTATTGCGCCCAACTCGGATGGTCGTCGTCCTCCTCGAGGCCCGGGGGCACGGGATGTCCACTCGGGTCGGCTAGCCAAGGATGGAAGGCGATCTGGCGGAGAGGCATGATGGGCGAGCCGTGCTTCTGGCGCATGATGGTGGAGCGGCCGCGCTGAAGCTTGGTGGCGCGTGCGAGGTCGGCGGCTTCCTTCTTCTTCGTCTCGGCGTCCTTCTCCGGCGGCAAGTCGAAGTCATCGTCCTCCGTAAGGTCGATGTAGTTGCTGAGAGTCGATTTGACCTTGCGAGATTGGAGTCGTTCTCCGATGGGCGCTTCACTAGAGTTGACGACGACGGGAGCCTTGACGAGAGTCGGGAGGTCCTGCTCGCGGAGGAGAAGATCCCGAAGGGCTCCGTCACGCACGGCGACGTAGAGCTCCCGTTGACGTTCGGTCATGGGGGCGCAGAGCACGTATCTGCGGCGGGGAGAGCGTTAGCGATTGGGTTTCAACGCAAGCGAGGAGCGAAACTCACTCCTTCTTCAAAGGCAGGTCCTTCTGAACGTCGGTCTTGAGTCGGCGGAGCATGAAGGGTTCGAGAATGCGTCTGAGACGGCCGACCAGAATGCCCTTCTTCTCCGAGTCGCTCAGCGCGGCGGATCCGGTTGTGGAGGTGAGGGAAGAGAAATCGAAGGAGCGTTGGAAAAGCGAACGATTGCCGAAGACATCGGGGAGGGTGAAGGAGAGCAGCGCTTGAAGTTCATCGAGGTTATTCTGGATGGGTGTGCCGGTGAGGAGGAGGCGAAATCCGGCCCGAATCTGTTGGAGAGCGATATGCGATCTGCGACAGCGACAAAATCGTCAGCTTACGGCTTCGTACACTACACCTCCCGCTAGATGGTCACTCACTTCGACTCCGAGTTCTTGATGCGCTGCGCCTCGTCGACGATGAACACCTGGAAATGGTAGGCAGCATTCGGTCCCTGCGTCCGCTTGACGAAGAGGTCGTCTTTCGTAGCCATTTCGACTGCGTGAACGGGTAGTGAGCGCGTAGTAGATCAGACCGTTCAATAACACCGTACAGTTCGTGATGATGGTCGGGCGGAGGTGCTCGTATCTTGGGTCGAAGAGTTTGTCCAGCTCGGCGATGATCTTCTTGCGCTCCTCTGGGGATCCATGGTACACGACGACCTTGAGATTGGGTGCCCATCTGCGGCCGAAGAAATAGGTCAGTGCTTGAGATCATCGCCGTCTATGCATGGCTCACTTGGCGAATTCGGCCTCCCAGTTGCGAAGGACGGCGAGTGGACAGACGATGAGGTTCGCCCCATGCATGAAAGAAGGGATTCCGCGAGCTCGGTCGCCCATCATAGCGTTTTGGCGGACGAAGGCGATGAAGGCGATGGATTGGATCGTTTTGCCTGTGCCCTGCGAGGAGAACGAGCGGTCAGCGAGATCCGCCGAGGCATCAAGAGAGCTCGGCGCGCACCATCTCGTCGGCCAGAAGACACCCTGATACAGAAGTGTGGCGAGCCATGATCCATCTTCGAAATGGGAGAGGTTAACGAGGTTATTCGGGAGGACATCTGAGGAGCCAAGCACCCACTTGACGCCGTCCAGCTGAAACGGCTTGAGGATGCCGCTCTTGACGAGGTAGCTGCTCGTATTACCCTCTACCGGGAGCATTGACAGTTCGTCGGCGGTGAACTGTAGAGAGGGAGAGGCAAGAAGGTCAGCGCCTTTCCCGCCAAGTGGGGTGGGGTCGAGAGACGTACGGCCTCCTCCGTTGTGGAGGCATACTCCTCGACGCGCTCAAGCCACTCATCGACAGTGGTGGGAGTCGCAGTACCGTCCACCTTCCTCCTCTTGCGCGACGACTGCTGGTCGGGGCTCGAGTGCTCCAATTCCGAGTCCCTCGCCTTACGCTTCGCGCTTGTCGTCTTCTGCTCCTGATTCGACCTGCCGGCGACGCCCAACTGCTTAGAGTTGACCTTGGCCCTTGCGACGGCGAGTGACGGCTTCGGTAGCTCTTCGGAGAAGGAGGTAGCGCGCGTCGACTCCTTGCGCGCCCTCCATTCCGTCTCGTCGAGATACTCGATTGACGAGTCCGAGGAATCGCTAGCATAACCGTCGTGTGTAGGTTTTCCCACCATGGCGCCGGCGCTGCCGAGGTACACTGAGAGACGAGGTGAACAGCGGAGGGAAAGAGGGAGACGCGCTTCCAGTTGGAGCTTGGTAGCTTGGGACGTTGGAACCCGAGATGGGCTGAGGTACATAGAATTCTCCCAGCGCTGGTGTAGTACAGCAGAAATCAAGCGGTCTTCTAGATTCGAGTTTCTCTTCTCTACTACTGCTCGGCGAACTCTCGGCGCAACTCTCCTTTCTCCCTCCCCAACGCTGTGATAGCTTCTAACGATAATGGAATAACCAACAGTACGACCTAAAAAGAATACTCGTGCTCCCAGCTAATCTCGCCTCATTCTACACGACATGCTCGGCAAACTGCTCGGCCGCCTCTTGCGCCGAAACCTCGCCCTCGACATCGAACTCGGCTGCTAGGTCATCTCCACCTTCTGCCTCTTCCATACCGATCGACTCCATAGTAGTGAAGATGGCCGAGGAGGAAGCCTTGTTCTTCTTGGAGGGGGAGGAGGCGACACCCTTGGCGAGCATGACTTTGTCCTGTAGCGCGAGATACGAGGGTCAGCTCAAGTCGCGAACGAGTAGAGACGCAGAGAAGAGCGATCATCAACTTACGGACCGATCGAGAAGCTGCTCGAGTTGCTCGTCGCTAAGCACTTGATCGCCCTCGGCGAAGGTAATCTTCTGTCCTTCAGTCGCGAGTAGCCGCTTGGCGAGCTCCTCCATCTGCAGGGCGTTGTCGGTCTTGGACTTGGTCGTCTTGCCTTTGCCCTTGGCCTTGGCGATAACGTCGCTCGTGTCGGCGTCGGTTCCCTTGAAGGTACCCTCGCCGAGAACAACCTTTTCGAGCTTCCGCTTGCGAGTTGCCCGGTCGATGATGAGGCCGTCGATGGAGTTTTCTGTCTCAAAGCGGAATACGAGGACCTGTGAGAGAAGAAGGCGTGAGTCGAGTGGGCGACGAGCGAAGAGCCGCTTGGCGCAGGACCAAGGCGTTGAAGGAGGGAGAGAGAGAAGCGAGTAAGAACACCACGACTCACGGGTTTCGTTTGACCGATCCGATGCGCGCGGTCCATAGCTTGCAAGTCGCTGCGAGGAAGCACAGGTTAGCGAAAGGCGAAGACGAAGAGGGGCGACTCCCTCTCCTGGAACGTACTTCTGAGGATTCCAGTCCGAATCAAAGATGATGACGGTGTCGGCTCCTACCAAATTGAGTCCGACACCTCCCGCTCGCGTGGAGAGGAGGAAGAGCTTGCAAGCTGAACGAGCCGAGAGCGACGGTCAGGTTCGGCGGAGAGGGAGACTCAATCGAGCGCCGAGCATCGACTCACAGTCCTCATCCGTGTTGGTGTTGAAGTCGTCAATCTCCTCTTGATCGGCTGGGCTACCTCCTCCAATCTGGTAGTATCCCCATTCCTTGACGACGTCGGCCCAAGCAGCAATGATATCGAGCTGGAGAGCGGAGGAGGGAGGGGTCAGCTAGAGAGCAACGCGAGGCTGAGAAGTAACAGCTCACCTGGGTGGTGAACTGGCTGAAGATCAAGACCTGCATCGAAAAAAGAAAGATAAGCGAGGGCTGAGCAGAAGAAAGGACGATCTGACTGACCTTGTGACCCTCGGCGAAGAGCTTCGGAAGCATGCGATCCAACAACATCATCTTCCCCGACATGGCGACGACATCCTTCATCCACTCTTCGCTCCCAACGTTGACCATGGCCGACTTGTCGGTGAGGTAGGGGTGGTTGGCGACGAGACGAAGCGACATGATCATGGAATCGAGGCGCTGGTTATTGATCCTGCTCCTGCTGCTCTTGTCGTTGGCTTCTCGCGCCATCTCCATCACTTCTTCAGCCGTCTGAGTTTCCCGCTCGTGAGGATTCTCCATCTCATCGAAGAACTCGCCATCCGTGAGCTCGACGTAGGTGTTCTTGCCACTCTTGCGTCGGCCGGCGCGCTGCGAGATGGTCTGTCCTGGCTCGTCGGTTTCGATGGCTGGTGGTGGAGTAGCGCTTGGCTCGGAGGTGCTCATGGACTCTTTGATGAGGAGAGCGCGAAGCGATTTGCTGACGAGGGGAGCGGGGAGGTCAGCTTCGGTTCGGCAAAAAAGGAAGACGAGCTCGACGTTACTCACTTCCTCGCACTCAAATCAAGTTCTCGCTGCCGTTCCGTCATTGGAGCTCGAAGAATATACCTGCCGGCGAGGGAAAGGTCAGCGAAAGAGTTCGAGCGAGCAACGCCGAAGGGTCGACGAAGACGACTCACTCCTTCTTGAGAGGCAAGTCCTTCTGCACATCCTTCTTCAAACGACGCAGCATGAACGGCTTGACGATGAGGTGAAGCTGAGCGACGAGGAGGGCAAACTCGTCGGCTTTCGAGAGAGCCGAGCCGTCGGCCGAGGTGAGGGAATCAAAGTTGAAGGAAGCGGTCCATGCTTCGGCGTCGTTGAAGACTTCGGGGAGGATGAAGCTGAGAAGAGCGTAGAGTTCGTCGAGATTGTTCTGGAGGGGAGTGCCGGTGAGGAGGAGCCGGAAGTCCACGGCGTATTGCTTGAGAGCTTGATGGGTCCTGCTCGGTGAAGAGGTCAGCGCCGACCCGTAACTCGAGAGCAAAGAGAGCTACTTGGTCTTGGCGCTCTTGATGTTTTGCGCTTCGTCGATAACCAGGACCCCAAATTCGAAGTGAGGATCGTGCTTAGTATCCGAGCGAGCGAGGAGGGTCTTGTCGCTCCGAACGAACGAGTCTGCAGCAGGGGAAGAAGGTGAGCGGGACTCCAAGACGTCGGAAGAAGCTTATTACAAGTCGTGAGAATGGTAGGAAGGGCCGAGTCATCTCCAGCATTGGCCAATCGCCTCATCTCGGCGCGCAGGGCTTTCCGCTCGGTCGGGTTGCCCTTGTAGACCATGATTGGCATCGAAGGAGCGAAGCGACGAAATTCGAGCTCCCAGTTGCCCAAGACGGCCTTGGGACATACGACGAGGTTGAACGAGTGCATACCCTGCTCGCGGAGGTAGGCGAGGAAGGCGATGGACTGAATCGTCTTGCCGGTTCCCTGTATATGAAGAAGGTCAGTTGAAGCTCAGAAGCGACGTACGAGGTGAGTAAGCAGCTCAAGTATCGACAACTCACCATTTCGTCGGCGAGAAGGCATCCCTACGAAGCGCGAAAAGGGTCAGCTCCGAGATCGCGGATCGGCGAGCTCGACGCGAACATACCGAAGCATTCATATGACGAGCAATCATCCAATCCACTCCCACGCGCTGGAAGTCCTTGAGCGTACCGCCAGAGACGAGCTTCGACTGCTCCTTGACCTCCTCCTTCGGCTTCTTACTCGGCGAGTCCTTCTTGACGGGCGCCTTCCGCTTCTTTCCCTTTCCTTTTGTAGTCGAAGCTTCTTCTTCTCCATCGCCTACGGTGAACTCCTTCGTAGCTTCATCCTCCATCTGCTCAGCGAGACGCGTCCTGAGGTCAGCGCAACCTCGCGATTTGAAGATCGAGACGACTTGCTCCTCGACCCAGAGCATCGGTGTACAGCTTTGCATGCTGGATCAACCGGTCAAAATGAGCGCGGACTTGAGAGTTGGTCGTCGGGGGTAGCAACTGGGGAAGAAGGAGGTCGCGTTAAGCACACTCTGTGCCGAGAGCTGTAGCGAGCGACTCACTGCCTGAGCATCGTCCATCTCGACGTCTTTCTCGTTTGAAGGAGTGTACTCTCCGTCCTCGTCCTTCTCAGCCACCTCAGCTTCGACGGAAGAAGGTCGTGTAGAGGCGAGCTCTCGCGCGGGCGACCGACTCTTGCTGCGAGGAGAGGGTGTAGTGGTAGTGCGAGCAGAGGTGCTTCTTCTTGGTGGCATTAGAGCGAACGACGAGGCGAGAACGAGTCGAGGAAGAAGAGACGAGGTGAGAGTGGGAGAGAAAGCTAGGGGCGAGGGGTAAATGACATCGAATTGCAGCTCCAAAGGAGTCCTGCCGCATTGTACCTCTATTTGTAAGCAATTTTCTTCACCGCTCTGCTTGCTCTCGCTGACCTACAGGGCGAAAAGCTCGGTTCGCCACTGAGCTCGGCGCTGCGAAGGCCGTCCGCCGGATCCGTCGAGGCGGAGTTGAGGTGAAGATCGCACTTGCTACATCTCCAAATCTACAGCTCCTTTTTCTCCGCCACTAGACGTCTCCCCTCGACCTTCTCCAGCTCCAACTCCCTTGCGCCGAGATACAATCCGCTCGAAACAGCAACGCCGACGAGCGGGGTCATGGAAACCAGCCCAGCGACCCACACCCACGCGACCTTGTCCCTTCCCATCTTGTGGTTCTCGTACACCATCCACACGACGAAGGAAAGGCTCGCAAAGAGCACGTCGTAGCCGATCGAGCTCTGCGCCGGGTGCTGGAAGAGAGTGGTGTAGGCCTGCTTGAAGAGCTCGGGAAGCCACGCTCGAAGACCGACGAGTGAGATCTCGTGTCCCTCGAGAAGAGTGGTGTAGGTGGGAAGGCGAAGGCGTAGGGCGATGATGGCGGTGTAGGAGTAGAGGCGGCCGAGGGAGAGGGAGGAGTGGTAGGTGGGGAGGGGGACGAGAGGGAGGATGAGAAGGGCGTGCATGATGAGGAGGTTAGGAAGGAAGTAAGGTCCATCAGTGGTTCGAGGGGAAAGACCGACGGTGAAGAGGGAGGCGAGGACCGAGAGGAGAAGAATCCAGCTGACGCCGGGTTTGGAGGTGGGAGGGGTATCGTCCTTCTCGGAGGGTGTAGAAGTATCCACCTTTGATCGAGGGACGAGTGCGAGTGCCGCGAAGAAGAGATTTTGGGCGACCGAGATGGCGACAACCTGTCCGAGCAGCATGAACGCCCACAGATGCTTGATTCCGCGACGCTTGCCTGTGAGAAGGGGGGAGAAGGTCAGCATGTACGTTTCTTGTCACTCTTGGAGCATATAACTCACCCTCGACGGCAAAGAAGATCGTCAGAGGACCAGCCGTCCAAGCACAGAGTTGTTCCGACCACCACCAAGCCTCGGTCGTCTTGGATACGATGAGCCAAGCTTCCTCGAAGAGGTAACTATCCCTCAGCCACTGTTGCGAGGTGATGCTGGGTAGTCCAGCGCGCGTGGCTGCTCGAAGAAGGGTGGGGGGAGGGTGAGCGGGCGAGGGTCAGCGAAAGAAGGCGTGGACAAGGTAGGGATGACTCACCAGCAGCTGCTTTTGACCATTGAAAGTACTGGAGCATGTACCACCACGTGTAGAGCAAGCTGAGCCCAGCGAGCGCGAGGAAGAGTGCCGAAGCTGGGCTGATTCGGCGAGCGAAAGATGGTGCCAGGAGGAGCAGCAAGCCAGCTATGAGCACAAAGTAGAGCACCAAAGGTGCATGTTCCCAACCGAGCGAGTCCATGATGAGATACAGATGAGCGAGAGATGGCAGAGGCGAACCTTGTTTCTGAGGCGACCGTCGACCGACCTCCGATCGTCCGCCGGCCTGCGCCCTCTCCTTGGTTCTTCACCTTTTACCTTGTCTCCCGTTTTCTGTATCGGATCAGCGAGCAAACGTCTACAGCTCTTTACCTTCCCAACCCGTCCACGCCTTCGCGCTTCGGCGAACCCACACTCCCTCCTTCCCTCAGCCGCACCGCCAAGCTCCTCGCTGGTCCGCGCCTCACAAACACAAGTAGGCAGGTCCTTCGTCTGGGAGCGGTAGCAGGAGCAGGCGCTTTCTTTCCTACTCTTCCTCCGTCCCTCAAAGCGCTCGACATCTCTCGGAATAAAACCCTTCCCGTCTACGAGGTGAGGCTTTGTTGCTTCGCTGCTCCAAGATGCCGAGCTCGGTTGTTCGCTCGCTAACCTTGCCCGTATGCGAGCTCTGTAGGCTCTTCCTTCACCTCTCAAATGGACGAAAAACCTTTGAGCACCCCTTCCGCCCTCCTCCCTCCCCCCGTCGTCGCTTTCGTCCCCTCGAAACGACCGCGTCTAACTCGGATTTGGAGCTCGTTTCGCAAACGAGTCCTCAGCGCCGAGGGGCCCAACAGCTCATTAGGCGAGCCGACTACAGAATCAGCTTCGTCGGCCTCTTCCCTTCGACATGCTCGTCAAGCCGCTGCGACTGACGCCGAGGGAGCATGCGCAGCGGCCGGTTTCGTCGACGAGGTCGTGGTGGATCAGCCCAATCTTGCGCCAGAGGATTGGCAGAAGGCAGGAGCAGGGACGTTAGGATCCGAGCGGGCTGGGACGGATACGAGGCATGGGACGAACCGACTTTCGGACGAGGCTTCGGTGATGGAGAAAGAGGCGGGAGATGCGTTTGGGCCGGTTGGGAGGTTGTGCGCAGGAGTAATATGGCCGAAGCTTTCGTGAGTTGTTTAATGTTTTCTTCCCGAGGACTCCAAACTGACCTCTTCCCCTTCGCAGGCACTTTTTCGCCGTGAGTCGCCCACCGAGGTTTTTGGCGACGCTTCTCGACGACGCTGATGGCAATACTGATGGTGATACTGATGCTTACTTGTCCATAGCCTAAATACGTCGACGCAGAAACCGAAGAAGCCTACCAGAAGGAGGTGAGTTTGAGGTTCGGCGAAGGTGGGGGGGGAGCTGACTTTTCGCGGCGCTCGCCTCTCCAGCTATGGTGGACCGCTAAACGCGGGTACATCTATGGCTGCGTCTTCTACCTCATAAACTGGTGTCTATCAGTCGGGCTCGTCGCTCGGCCCTGGTCCGTTTGGCTCGACGTCGCCAACTATGGGCTCGGTCCACTCTTCTGCCTACCTTTGCTTCCGCTGGTCGCCTTCGACTGGCCTCGGAAGCACCCCCGAATCTTCGGCATTTGGCTGTGGCTGGCCGTCTGGTATAGCTCGATGACTCAGATCATCGATATGAAACTGTGTGGATGTGAGTAGCAGCAGATTACTTCTCCAGCTCGATGGGAAGGCCGCAGGACGAGAAGAGCGCCGAAACTGACCGTCCTCGGCGATTGACAGACTACTCGGGCGGCAACTGCGGTCGGAGGGACTTCGCCGCCATATTCTTCTACGGCACTGCACCGCCGGCCGTCGCCCTCTTCGCTCTCGGTCAATCTCGTCTCGCCGCCCTCTTCGGTTTCGCCGTCTGGATTGGATTCGCTTGCGGCGCCGTCGTCGCCCAGCGAACCAGCTACATTCGCAACCGTACGTCCTTCGCTACAGCAGCTTCTACTTCCTCGTTCGAAAAGCTGTAGCTGACCATTCTTGGCCGTCGACAGTGATCAACCTCATCATCTTCTACGCCTTCCTCCTCATCGTCTCCTACCAACGCGACATTATGGATCGCAAGCTCTACACCATGAGGAGCGAGCTCAAGGTGCAGTACCGCGCCAAGCAACGAGCCGAGATCAACGAGCGCAAATCTCAAGATTCTCGTCGTCGAGTGAGCTTTTGCCTTTGCCGAGTTGAGCGAGAGAGCCGAGAGCTGACCTTTCGGCGGCCCAACAGTTCTCCAACTACATCTTCCACGAGGTTCGAGTACCTCTCAACACTGCTCTACTCGCTGTGCAGAACCTTCAAGGCTCAGAAGCGTTCGATCACAAGTCCGAGTCCGCCATCGAGTACGCCGCGCTCGAAGGGTCGCTGCAAATGATGTCGCAAGTGCTGAATGTGAGTCGATCTTTTGTTCTTCGAAGCGAGCCCTTTTAACGACCTCTATCTCATACAGGACGTCCTCGACTTTAACCGAATGGAACGCGGCGGTTTCTCGTCCGTCTCTCGCCCCTTCTCCCTCCACAACGTCATTCGCGCCATCTGTACGCCCGTCGAGATGGAGTCGAACGCGAGAGGCTTGGGTTTTAGTGCACATTTGGATCCGAGGGTCGATGAGGTGGCTAAAAGAGCGGCGGGTGCGATTGGGGAAGATGAAGGGTTGGTGGAGGAGGGAGCGGGGCTGGTGATGGGCGATGAGATGAGGTTGAGACAAGGTGAGATTTTTGTTGAGCTTACTAGAAACGAGCCGAGCTGACTTCTCCATCTCTCCTTCACTCTCTTTCGCCCTTTCCCTCTCTTCCTCGCTCGCCCCTCCTCCAGTCCTCACCAACCTCACCTCCAACGCCACCAAGTTCACCCAACCAGGCGGCAAGGTCTCCATCCGCACCTCTTTGATCTACCCTCTCAAGCCTTCCCCCTCCTCCGACATCGAGACCGCCGTCGGTGACGACTCCACGACACTCGGGGGCAACGACGCCTCTTCTCCGACATCGCCTCGCCTCTCTCACGGTCGTCTGCAGCGGCACAATTCGGTCAGCGCACACAGCGCTCGAGCATCTAGCGCCGGTGGTCATCGAAGTCGCCCGACGACGGCTCATGATGATAGCCCAAACGGTCCGTCAAATGGTTCGACCATGGTCGTTAGGTTCGAGATTGAGGACACGGGAGTCGGGATCAAGGCTAGTGATATGCAGGAGAGTCGACTTTTCTCGCCGTGAGTCTCCTTCCTCGTCTTCGGAGAGCTTTCAGGGGTTGGCGAGAGTCAACTTTTGCCGAGGGTTCACTTTCGCCGAGATGAAACAGCTGACCCTTCTTCGCTCGCAGATATGTTCAAACCGATATTGGACGCAAGCAGGGTGGCAAGGGTACTGGACTCGGACTCTCGCTCGTGCGCCAAATCGTGCTTCTCTCGGGCGGTCGACTCGGGGTCAAGTCCAAGTTCGGCGAGGGTTCCATCTTCTGGGTCGAGTGAGTCGCTTCTGCTACTTTGAGTCGAGAGTAGAACGCTGAACCTTTCTCTTTGCCTACAGGCTTCCCTTCCAAGTGGGTCCTCAGACGGCCGAGCTCAGCTCCCTCGAAGGCCACCGACGAGTCAGCTCGAGCATCCTCGGCGCCAAGTCTACCACCGACGCGCCACACTTTACCGCTCCTTTCACCACGACGCCCAGCTCTGCTTTTTCAGAAGGCAGCGAGTACAGCTTCAAACCTCCCCTCATCCTCGCCAAGCAGAACTCGGACTTCAGCCTCACCAAAATCGATGAACGACATGTCACCGTCGAGATGGTCCCTTCTCCTGGTCCTTCTTCTATGGGAGCCGTCTCGCCGCCGCTCAGCTTCGTCCAAGGTTCACCCGCTTCGGCCCTCACCGTGCCCCTTCGGTCTCCTCCCATTCCCTCGCCTCCGATGACGGCGCCACCACCACCGAGTCCGGCAACAACGGCGTTGGGAATCGCTACTGCGCCGACTCTGGTGTCGCCGAGGAAGGGCTCCGCATCGTCTTCACTCGGCTCCAAGTCGCTGGATTTCGAGAACGGTCCTGTGAGCCTCCTTCCTTCCTTCTCGTCTCGAGCGGAAAGCTGACTTTTCTTTCGTTGTACAGCTCCATGTCCTCGTAGTCGACGATGACACCCTCACTCGCAAGCTCATGGCTCGCCTCCTTCAACGGCTCGGCTGCATCGTCGACTCGGCCGAGAACGGCGCCATCGCTATCGAGAAGATTGTGGCTCGTAAAGGAACGCCAGAAGAGCCTTTGTTTGGTGTCGTCTTCCTCGACAACCAGGTGAGTCGTCACTTCGATCTGCGAGGATCGAGCAGAGCAGAGCTGACCCGCTTTCTTCGCCGAATTCAGATGCCCGTCTGCTCCGGCCTCGACGCCGTTCGCAAGCTCCGCACTCTCGGTCGTCAAGAGCTCATCGTCGGTGCTACCGCCAACGCCCTCTTAGACGACCAAAACGACTTCCTCGCCCACGGCGCCGACGCCGTTCTCACCAAGCCCATCCTCGAGGCCGATCTACGGCGGTACTGCCTACTCGGCGATCGGAGGCAGACCCTCTCCCGGCGCTCTTCCACCACCACTACTTCCTCGCCGCCGACCTCGCCGCCACTCCTCTCCCTCCCTCAATCCCCGGCGCAGGCGCTCCTCGCCCCCGAGAACTTGAACCCTTCCACTTCTTCCCCTTCCTCTCCGCCTTCTTAGACTAGACGAGGCTCTCATGTATCACTCTATCATCTACTCATCACACATGACCTCCCCAAACACTCGTTCTTCCCTCCCCACTACTAGGATGTTGTTCGATAGCTGGTCTCTCTTTCGGTCTGTAGGATTAATGGGCATCGCTCTCTCGTTTTTTCATTGCTCTCACGACCGGCGAGCGACGAGGGAAGAGAGAAAGAGATACAGCAAGCTGAGAAGTGCACTACACTTGACTGCCTGCCTTTGATCCCGCCGGTTCGCCTTCGACTCCCCTTCTCCAGCCCCGCGCCTCGGTCGAGCTGACTCTTTCTCCGTCTCGTTCCCCCTCTGCTCACTTCTCCCGCTCCTAATCTGTAGCTAACTCGCATTGAAACTTTGCTCGCGATTCTGCACCTCGTTCGCTCTCATCGCTCCTTGCGCTCATCCCCAACGCTCGACCCCCGCTCATCACTTGCCTCCTCGTCGGGGTTTCCGCTCCCCAATCCAGGTGACAAGACGAAGCGAGCCAGGATTCGCCTTTCTTCCTCCTACCACTCGCTCAGCTTTCCGGAAATCGCTGCCCTTCCTCCCCCTTCACCCTTCTCGAACCCACAGCCAGCCTTCATGCGCTTCTTCACCCTCCTTCCCCTCCTCTCCTTCTTCCTCTCTTCCTCCCTTCGCGCCGGCGCGTCACCCTCCTCTTCCGACCTCAACACTCCCTCCAACTTCAACTCGAAGCGAGCGTCCGCCCACCTCTCCCGCCGCCACGGTGACGGCTCCCTCTCCTCTCCTCATACAGGTCTTTCCGCCTTCTCCCGACGCGCCACGGCCAAGATCTCGACTTACTCAGGTCCTTTGAAGGGTCAAGCTACGTGGTATGGCAATGATGGAAGTGGTGAGTCCTTCCTCCTCTTTCCTCTGCACTCTCCGACGAGCAGCGCAGCGCCGAGCTAATTCTCCCCTCTCGACCAAAGGCGGCGCCTGCTCCCTCCCCGGCCGCTCTTCCGACCTCGTAAGCTTGTCTACTACACCTCACTCTGAAAACGCTCGACTGACCTCCCTCACTCGGCGTTCACAGAAATTCGCAGCCTTCTCGGGCGCGAAATGGGACAACTCAGCAAACTGTGGCGCTTGCGTCCGAGTGACGGGTCCGAACGGAGTCATCGACGTGCAGATCATTGATGAGATGAGTTGCTCTCCTTCTCCCTTCCTTGCTTCCGCCGAGCGCCGAGCTGACCTCCGAGTTTTCGGCACCTGTTTCCACTGCCCCGAATGCGCTGCAGGCTCGCTCGATCTCTCGACTTCTGCGTTTTCCAAGATCGCGCCTATCAGTCGAGGAGTAGTGCCTATCACCTGGGAGTTCATCTCGTGCGTCTCGGCGGGGCTGGAGAAAGGGAGCGTTTCGGTGGTTTGGTTCGTCCTCTCCTCTCCCTCCTCGCTCGTTCGCTAACTGATGCCTCGGCGTCGCCTCAACAGGAAATCCGGATCCTCAGCCTACTGGATGGCCATCCAAGTCCGAGGCGCCGCCTTCCCCGTTCAATCCATCGCCATTCGGGCTGCGACCTCCGCGACCTACACGAACCTCAAGAGGGAGGACTACAACTACTTCTCGGCTACTTCGGGAATGGGGAACGGTCCTTTCGTCGTGCTTGTGAGGTATCAGGTGAGTTTTTGCGCCCGTTCTCGAGTCGGCGAGGGGCGAGCTGACGGGTTTGAACGAGCAGAACGGCAGCAAAACGATCATTAAGAACGTCAAGCTCAACTCTATCGTCGAGGACGACTAGAGCCCTCCTTCGTACGTCCATTCAAGCGCTCTCGAGTCCTTCCCGACCTCGATTCTCGGCGCCGAGCTGACCTTCTCTTCCTCTCGGCGCAGATTCAAGTTCCCATCTCACCCTCACCCTCACTTAGCCGTTTTAGTACTTGTCGCCGTAGAAGCAGTTCTTGTCATTCGAATTCTCTGCTGGTCAGAGGTGTTCTCGTCTTTTGCCCCGGACCGTCGAGAGTGAGAGAAGAGGGAGGAGAACTAAGCGAGCGCCGAACGAGCTTCCATCAACTCTATATCCCTCTCAATCTCGCTATCTTCTCCTTCTCTCGCACCCGCCAAGTCAGCAGCTCGGAAGCTCTCAAAGGGCGACCTTTCGCATCGCTCTCCTCGAGACCGACGAAAAGGAGAAGCAAACGAGCAGAACTCTGACCAGCAGAGAAAGCTCGAATAGCAAAGACTTCTACGCCGAGAAGTACTAAACAAAGACCGAGATAAGGGGGAAAGGAAGCTGTAACGAAGGAAGGGAGGGGTCAGCTCGGCGCTCGCTCGGGGCGGGCGGCGCGGCGCAAAGGAGAACGAGAGAGCTCACTAACGAACGAGCAAGCGAGTGAACGATGTCTAGGCTAGGCATCTCCAATGACCGAGTTGAGCTTGACGTTCTTGATGATTGACTTGCTTCCATTCTGCTCGTTCAACCCCCGTCAGCTCAGCTCCTTTCCACTCGCCTCATCGCCGAAGAAGCTCGCTCACCTGATACCTAACCAACACCACGAACGGGCCCGCCCCAGCCCCAGAGGTAGCCGAAAAGTAATTGTAGTTCTCCCTCTTGAGGTTCGTGTAGGACGAGCTCGTAGCAGCGCGAATCGCGACCGATTGAACGGGGAAAGCGGCACCGCGGATTTGGATTGCCATCCAGTAGGCCGAGGAGCCTGACTTCCTGCTCCCACCAGCAGCATCAGCTACAGCTCCCGAGAGCAAGGAAGAAGTCGAAGGAGGAAGGGAAGCGAGCGTACCAAACGACGGAAACCCCTCCTTTCTCCAACCCCGCCGAAACACAGGAAATCCATTTCCAACTGACGTCTACCTTTCCCTTACTCGTTGGTGCGATCTTGGAGAAAGCTGAAGTGGAGAGGTCCAGGCTACCTGCTGGGCATTCGGGGCAGTTTGACCGCCCTCAACCGGGTCAGCTTCTTCGGCGGCGGGGAGGGAGAGGGGACTCGTAAGGCAGAGGGGAAAGGAAGGAGAGGAGGAGGAGAGGACTCATCTCATTAGTAACCTGCACATCAGCACTTCCATTCGGTCCAGTAACACGCATGCAAGCTCCACAGTTTGCTGAGTTGTCCCACTTTGCGCCTGAGAAGGCTACGAATTTCTGCGCCCAGAGAGGGGGAGGGAGGGAGGCAGGGAGGGTCAGTGAGGCGTTTCAGGAAGGTGCAGCAGGAAGGAAGGATGGGAAGGACGGGCGTACGAGGTCCGAGCGGGAGGGGAGGAGACAGGCTCCACCTTGTAGTGTTTCGGATCGGGCGTGAGGGAGAGAGTTGGGAGGGGGAGCAGGGAGAGGGAGGGTCAGCTCGGCGCTCCCCTCCTCGGGGCAAAGGAAGGAAGGGGACTCACCACTCCCATCATTCCCATAAAACGTAGCGTGCCCTTTAGTCGGGCCCGAGTAAGATGAGATCTTACTCGTCGCTCTTTTGGAGAAAGCGCTCAAGCCCGTGTGAGGCGACGCCGAGGTGGATTCGAGGTCGAACAAAGCCCGCCTGGCGCTGGCGCTGGTGTGGGAGGTGGAGGGAGGGGAGAGGGATTCGAGGTCGAAGAGAGTTGGGGAGGGGGAGGCGAAGGCGTGGAGGGTGGAAGAGAGGGAAAGGGCGAGGAGGAGGAGGAGGGGGGAGCGCATCGCGGATACGGCTCGGAGGAGTGAGGGTGAGGGTGAGGGTGAGGTTGAAGGAGTGAAAGTGAAGCGATACCAGACAGCTGTAGGAAGAAGAAAAGGCGAAACGAGCGAGCGACGACGAGCCATGAGATCTTCATGCCATGCACGAGGCAAGACGGGGAGAAGGCCGAGCTGGAAGGGGGCCGAGCGGTGGATGAAGAGGAGCGATGGCGCTGGGGGGTGAATGGGTACAGAGTTGTGGGAACAGGAGTTTGGCTTCGATTCGATGAGGTTGCTGGCGATGAGAGCTTGGCCGAGCTGGCGGGCGGCGAACGACCTCGTCTTCCAAATACTGCACTCCGACTCCAATACAACGCACCATCTACTCCCTCTTCCTCTCCTTCTCCCTCTCGCCTACCAACCAGCTCAATCTCATCGCATAATCTATCCCCATAGCCAGGGGAATCAAAAGGAAGGGCACATAGCTCGCCAACAGCTTTGGCAGCTGGTGGCTGATGTTCGGGGTGGTTAGGACGGTGAAGAGGCAGGCCCAGGTGGTGGTCGCTGAGGAGATGCCGTAGAGGGAAAGGAGGGGGTAGAGGGTTTTTTGATCTGCTCGAGCGGCGCGGCGGTTCGGCGAGTCGGGGGTTCGGAGTTGGGAGGGGGAGGGAGAGGGAGGGGATTAGCGAGGCAGAAGGAGGAGGGGGAAGAGAGCACGACGAACCTCGCCAGATCGCCCGAGCACCAATAAAGAAGAGGGGGAGTTGAAAGACTGCTTCGAGGATGATGAAGGATTGGAACCAGGCGAAGGAGGGGTAGTTGTTGGCGTTGGAGAGGAGGGGGTCGTCTTTTGCTCTGCAGTAGAATTTTCGTTAGTTGTGGGATAGAGAGATGTGAGGGAAGAGTTTACGCGAATTCAACTGCGAGGCGAGAGAAGGGGTCAGCGAAAGCCTCGGTGATGGCTCCCCTCGTCCAGAACTCACAGATCTTCCTCAACGCCGTAGGAGCGAGATCCTTAGCAAAGAACAAGGCCTGTAGATCGACGAGCAAGGTAGCGGGGATGTGGATGAGGAGGAAGATGAGGTAGATGTAGTCGCGGGTGCGGGGGGCGAACATGGTCGGGAGGTCTCAGCGGCAAGGGGAGCTGTAGGGTTGCTGAGAGGGGGCTGTAGAGTAGTCTGTTGTCCTGTCGTGAAACTGTAGGGGAGCAGGAGCAAAGAGCGCAGGTGAAAGGCGGGAAGGCAAGAGAGGGCGAGGTTTGACGCGCGACCCTCTTCTCCCTCCCTCTCCCTCCCTCCTCCCCCTCTCGATCTCTGTACTCGTCCCTCGTCTCTCTCGCCCTCGACTGATTGACTACAGATCGTCACCAGAGTCGACTGTCGACCTACACACTCGCTCTTCAACCTCCGACTGTGGCCGTCAGCGCAGCGCGACGTGATTGAGCCTTCGACCTTGCTCCCTCTCAACCTCCCGTCTACCGCCTTGCCCGCTCTCGTTGGACGCGCCTAGAGACCAACAACAGTCTCTCAGACCAACCAGCAGCACTCGGCCCCGTCTCCGACTCTACTCTTCAACAGGTTGCCCAACTCACCCACTCAGCGACGCGCCTCCCTCTCCTCTCCTCTCCCCTCGCTCTCCACTCTCTAGGACACCATGGCGCCCAACACCAACTTTCACCGCTTGGACGCTCTCTCAACTCCAACCGTACCAGAGCAGAACATCTCTTACCCTAACCCAAAGTAAGTAGCCCGCTCAGCTCAGTCTGGAGGCGACGCGTTTTGCGTGGGGATGCCTCTGTCGCGCTCTTACTGACTTGCTCTCCCCTCCTTCTGCACTCACACAGTGTACAAGGCAACCCTTACATCTAGTGAGTCTTTCTCCCTCTCCCCGCTCCTCTCAAGCGAGCCAAAGACTGACTCCGCTACGCGCCTCCCTCACCCAGCCTCGCCGTCTACTCCTCCGTCCCCGTCTACGAAATGATGGTCCGCGGTATCGGAGTCATGCGTCGTCGATCCGATTCCTTCCTCAACGCTACTCAAATCCTCAAAGTAGCCGGCGTGGACAAGGGCAAGAGGACCAAGATTCTCGAGAAGGATATTGCTATGGGAGTGCATGAGAAAGTGCAGGGAGGCTATGGTCGTTACCAGGGTACTTGGTGAGTTCTTTCTCCCTACTGTACTAGACCGAACCGAGCTAATACCGACCCTGACGACACAGGATCCCCTTTGAACGCGCCGTCGAGCTCGCCAACGCTTTCAACGTCTCGCACCTCCTCTCCCCTCTCTTCGACTACACTCCCCCTCCCCCTCCCATGTCCCTCGGCAACACCCCTTCCGCACCCATCACCAACCGTTACGCCGGTCTCGCACCCCCTCCAGCTCCCCCACTCCCCGTTCCAACGCCCCAAGATCAAGCCACGGTCCTCTCCAAAGCTCGCGAGCAAGGTCTCCTCCCCGACGCGCCAGAAGGATCTACTCGTAAACGTTCTCGCGATTCGGGAGGTCCAGAGGAGTTCAAACGCCCTCGCGTTGAGGCGACAAACGGATTCCACTCGGCGCCGAACGTCGTCGGCGGGGAGGAAGATTGGAAACTCCGTCGATCGAACCAAGCTCCCCCTGCTCCCAATCCATCAACGGACGACCTTCACCTGCTCGATTTGCACAAAACCTCCCTCAAATCAATCTTCTCCCTCGAGCCTTCTTCGCCTCACTCGATCCCCGACCTATCCCTCACCTTCCCACCAGAGATTAACGTCGACCTCCCCATCGATGAAAACTCTCACACCGCCCTTCATTGGGCCGCCGCACTCGCTCGGATCTCCATCGTCAAAGCATTGGTCAACTACGGCGCCGACATGTACCGAGGGAACAACGTCGGGGAGACTCCCCTCATTCGAGCTGTCCTCGTCACCAACAACTCGGATCAAGATGCTTTCCCCCGTCTTCTCTCCGTCCTAGGCCCCTCCCTCCGCACCGTCGACGAATCCGGCCGAACAGTCCTTCATCACGCCGCCCTCGTCGCGGGGGTGAAAGGACGAGCTTCCTCCGCTCGTTACTACATGGAGTCTGTATTGGAGTATGTTGCTCGAGTGGAGAAGGGGAGGTTTAAAGATTTGGTCGACGCTCAGGATGCTCATGGAGATACTGCGTTGAATATTGCGGCGAGGGTGGGAAATAGGGCGTTGGTTAGGATGCTGTTGGAGGTTGGAGCGGATAAGGCGAGGGGGAATAAGTTGGGGTTGTACCCTGGGGACTTTGGGGTGGAAGTTGAGGTGAGTTGCTCGCCCTCGTCCTTCGAGCGCCGAGCCGAGCTAACCTTCGCCGAGCGCTTAGGATCTCGCCATCACCCCCTCCGAATCCGCCATCAACGCTCTCCGTTCTACACCCCCCTCCTCCCTCCCCGCCCAAAAATCCACCGAAGTCCTCAACTCCCTCACCACGATCCTCAACACCCTCTCCAGCGACTTCTCTTCCGAACTCTCAACGAAATCCACCCACCTCGACTCCACCCGCTCTCAACTGCGAGCCGCGACACTCCAACTCGCAGAACAGCGACTCCAAGTCTCTGAATGGCGCAAGAAAGTCGCAGAGGTGGATGCTAAGCAGCAGAGGATCCGGAACCTCGAACGAGCGATAGCCGAGGAGGATTCCTTCGACTGGACGGGTCGGACCGAGATTGACGGGTCGCCCTCCTCTGCACTCGCGGGACCAGGGTTCACTTACCGTGGTCCAGCTTCCACTCTATCCAACCTCCCAACCGGCATCAATATCGAGTTCGACGCCGACCCCTTGGGGCCGACGGAAGGAGCGAGTAATGCGCTTGTGCATTGGGTTAGGTTGAAAGGGTGGTATGAGAGGGTTTTGGGGTTGTTGGAGGAGAGGGTTAGGAGGTTGGAAGGAGGGGAGAGCGAGTTGGAGGGGAGGGTCGCTAGAGTTGTTGGAAGGTGCTGTGGAGTCGAGATGGAGAGAGTCGAGGGCATGTTGGAGGGACTGTTGGCGGGGCTGTGAGTTGCTCTGTCTCTTTCTTTCTTCTCTACTTCGCGTGCCGGTCACTGATCCTTCTCCTTCTCTCCTCGCCCGCCGCCGCCCTCGCCCGCCGCCGCCTTCGCCGCTCGCAGTGAATCGTACGTCCTCCTCGCTCTCCTCTCTCCCTCTTCTTGATCGCTAACCTCCCCTTTCTTCACACCAAACAGCGAGGGCACCGGACTCGAAATGACCCGCGTCGCTTCCTTCCTCTCTCGCGTCAAGGACGGTTCGCTTCAGTAGCTCTACCACCCACCACCGCCAACCGCCGCCGCCGAATAGGGATGTACGAAAATGGCTTGAGCTTGGCTTTGCTAGTGAAGTGTACGCGATACGAATCGATTTGTCAATGACTCGTGTTTTTACCCCCTTCCTCCTCGTCTCGGTTTCGGCGAGCTAGAGCTTCCCTCCCGCCTTGTCAGCTTCCACCTCCGCGAAAAACGCAGCAACAGTCTCATCAATCCACCTCGTATCGACCTCATTAACCCCTGCACCAGCTAGGTGACCCCATACGCTCGGGATTATCTTGAGCTCGGCGAAAGGGATGTGAGAGAGCTCGAAGGCCGTGTCCTCGGGCTGATCACCATACCTTCGAGTCAGCTCGCTCGGGAGGGAGGAGAAAGAGAAGGAGAGAGCGCACGGGAAAATACAAGTCCGAGGCGCTGGGCATGAGCAGCATCTTCGCTTTGATGGAGCGGAGGGCGAGAGCGAAGTTTTGGTCGCTGGAGCGCCTGAGGGAGGAGGGGTGGGTGAAGGGAAGGGAGGGGGTACAGGTCTGTTTTGGGGTGGGGTGTTGGGTGGGAAGGAGGAGGAGGTTAGTGGGTCTGCGGAGGAGAAAAAGAAGGAGGGAAGTACGATGTCATTGTCGGCCGAGAGCCAGGTGTGGAGTTGGTGGACTAGCTGTGGTGTTTCAACGAAGCAGGTCAGGTGACAAAGTGAAATGAAAAGGAGGAAGACGGAGAGCACGAACATTCCGAGCATCCTTCTTCCCGAACAACGGCTCCCAGAAGCCCGAGAGGAGGAAATCGAGCGTTTGGAAGCCCATTTGACGGTACAGTTTGTTGCGGTAGAAAGTTTTTGAGAAGCCTGAGTGTCCAAAAAAAGCTGCCTCAGCATCCTCAAGCCACGAGAACAGCGCCCCCTTTCCCTCGACCCTACTCACGGTAGTAACAGTAACTCACCCCAAGCCGAGTAAATCGCCGAGAAAGCCTTCTTTCCCTCTACGGCCTCCTCCGTCTCACTATCCCACTTGGGATCAAACCTCAAAGCACTGAGCAACGACCTAATGAACGTCTGATTATGCTCAGCCGTCCTAGCCGCCCCGCAGAAGGGTACGAGACAATCGGCGAAAGAGGGGAAGGAGACGGCCCATTGGTAGACTTGGCCTGCGCCCATGGACCAGCCTATGATGCTGTGTAGGTGGGTGATACCAAGGTGGAGGGTGAGGAGACGGTGTTGGACGAGGACGTTCTGAGAGGGAGAGGGAGGGTTAGCTGAGGTTCGGCGATGGCGGGGAGGGTTGGAGGGGAAGGAAGGGAGGCGAGGGAGCTTACATCGTACATAGTTCTTGAATGAGGCTCAGAATCAGCCCTGAAAGGTTCAGCGAACAGCAAACGCACTCACGTAGCAGGAGAAGGCCTTAGAACCGAATTGCTCGGCGACGACGACTCTCCATTCCCGAGCATAGCGGGGATGACGATGAAATACTTGTCGGGGTTTAGTGATTTATGTTTCGTACTGATGAGCCACTCGTTATCAGCGATGGAGCCGGAGAACCTGGCGCACGAGAGGTCAGCGCCGAGGTCGACGACTCGGAGACGAGACGGAACGAGGGACGGACCAGGTAGGGTAGCAGATAGCTGGGTTGGAGGGGTTCCCGAAGGTTTTGTAGGCGAGGAAGGCGTTCGGGATGGTCTCCCCGGCCTTGTGAGGGAGGCAGGGGAGGGTTAGCTGACCAGCGCCGAGGAATGGAAAGCGAGAGGGAGCGCGCACCTGGGTCACAAAGTCGTCGAGGTCGTAGCGGAGGATCTCAGAGGTCGCCATGCTCACTCGAAGTACAGTGGTGACGAAGGATGATGATGGAAAGAACGGAAAGACAAGCGAAAGCCGAGAAAAGATGAAGACGCGCTGCGAACGATGCGCTACAGCTTTCGCGCGGAAAATACCTGCCTTGTGAGTTGCTGTAGCACACCATAAACCCTCACCGCGCAGATTACGGAGCTGCTGACCGCTTGCCCTCTCCCAATTCTGCGCGGCGCTCGCGATCGCCGAAACTGCCAAGTTGGACTCGATCTTGCGTACAGAGGTGAAGGGAGCAGCGGAAGCGGGTTGCCCAATCTGAAGCAAGTCGTTCGAGCCTCCTACAGAAGTCCCAAGGCCGCCTCAGCCGGCGACAAGGAGGGAGACTAAGCTGGACGACGCCACCGCCTCCGCCGAGGGTCGATCTCAATTCGCCCCTCCTCTTGCCTTCGTCCGTGTACTCTGCTTGTGAACGCTCTCGCCAGCTGTACCAACATAAGACCTCCTTCCGCTTGTTCGACTACTACTCTCCGCCTTACAGACCAGCTCCGTCTCGGCGAACCGCTTGCTGAGGGACGAGATGAAATGGAGAGGGTGATCTTTTGAGCTCCGAAAAGACAGGCTCATGATCTGACTCAAAGCGCAAGAGGGAAGGGGATCAGCCGCGTTCTATCTGGCTTGGCGCTTCAGCTGGCGGCCAAGAAGAAGCAGGGCGAGAGGAGGGGGCGAGGTTGAGATGCGAGCAGGGGGGGATGAGCTTCGAAGGAGCAGCCGGGAGAGCGAGGAGGCGGGAACGGTGCTGCTAGATCGGAGGCTTTTCATCAAGTAGGAAGACTACACCTGACCAGGGAGGGAAGTGAGACCGGGAAGCGGGCTTCTGGAATCAGGTGAGGGAAAGGGAGGAGCTGACCTTTCAGCGGCTTCGCTTCTCTTTCTCTCTTCTCACGCTCCTTCATCATGCTGAGCCAATCCATCACTCTCATCATCGCTCTCGCCGCTTTCCTACCCCCTGCTCTCGCTATCCCTGCTACCGTCAAGGTCCTCGAGAAGCCTGGCTTGAACCTCGCCGAGAGAGGTAAGCGCCTTTTCACCGCTCGTTCGCTTCGTGAGCTGACATCGCGTCATCAGACCTCCTACCTCGTATCTCCTGTCCTGCTGGTCAATATCTCAAGGGTGAGCCTGCTTCCCGACGACACGAGGGAGGGAACGGAGCTGACCCCTTCTTTCTCGCCTTCCTTCGCAGACAAGGCCAAGACCTGCACCCCATGCGCCACGGACTTCGGCGAGGGTACTACCGCCTGTTCAACCGCCGGAGCCTCAGCTTGCGCCTCCCCGTTCTTCCTCCTTCGCGCTCAAAATGGCATCTACATGGACACCGGCGGCGTCCCTCGCTGCGTCGCTGAATGCCCTGCTGGTGGATTCCCTCAAGGACGTAATTGTGTCAACTGTGAGAGAGTAGACATCAACGCCGCGACATGCACGGCGACGGCACCTTTGACCTGGTAAGTCGTGTTTCGCCGCCCGAGCTCGAGCTGAATTTCGTTCGACCGAGAGTTTAACCTGACTCTTCCTTCGTTCTACAGCAAACCTCGAACTGTGCTCAAGAACGGCAAGTGCACCGGATCGTGTGGCGATGGCTTCTACTTGCCCCGTGGATGTGAGCGAGGATTTGTTCGATCTCGGCGTTCAAATTCGGCGCTGACGATCTTTAACTCCATTGCAGCCCGTGAATGCGCGGCTTGTAACCTTCGAGACAAGCGCGCACTTACCTGCGATGCCGATTTCATTTTCACCTGGTAAGCTTGTGCTCTTGAAAGCTAGAAATTCGGTGCTGACTCTTTCTCGGCGCTCGTCTCCTCACCGCTTCCTCGCCCAACAGTACCGACGGATACGTTGGACTGGGAAATCAGTGCGGTTGCGCCATTCAGAAGTTCATCAACCCTGACAGTAAGCTTCTCTTCCCCTTCCCTCGGAGCTTTTCCCCTCGTCTCGCCTCGCTCGGCCACCCCCTTCCTTCGCCCTTCGGCTTCTTACCCGAGTTTACGAAGCTCTGATACTGACCAGCGACTCTATACATTCGCAGCCAACCTCTGCGTCGACCCCGACGCCGTCCTCGCTCGAGTAGCTGGCTTCACGGCGACCATTAACGGCGTTCCCGACGCCCAAACTTCGGGACCCAAAGTCGCCACTTCTCACGGCTGCTACGACTTCTGTGCAGCCAATACGGGTCAATTCCTCTTCACCATCCAATTGGATCAGCCCGATACGTGCATCTGCGGTCGCAATCTTTTGATCCAACCCCCGCCTCAGCCTCTCGTCGGCTCGCAGACGTATAGCGCTACCGTCGATTGTAACTACATTCTCAGCCATGGGGGATGGCAGATGTGAGTCCTTACCTCTCTGTTTTCCTCTTTCCGCGTTGATTTCGAGACGGCTGACTCGTCGCTCGTCTCGCAAGCCCTGGTGCGATTTGTGAGGACGTCGCCCTCGTCGGTCCTTACTGCTTCGTCAAGAATCTTGGAGCCAACACGGTCGCTAGTACGCAGAAGGTCTGCAGGCTTTATGTCAAGTAGAGCCGAGATTTGGAAGGCTTGGCGAGGGGTTCGGCGATCATTGCGTTGGCTTCATGGGTAATCAGCGGGCTTCATTAGGGTGTTAGGGATTCAGCATAGGATTTAGCAATTGATCTCGCTCTATAGCAGCAGCTCGTACGGTCCGAAGACGAGCGCGACGGCGAGGAGAGCGACCCAGCGAGCCAGCTTCTCGGCGAAAGCGCTGCCTTTCGCCTCACCACACCTCTCCTAGCATTCTATCAAGACTCGAACATTACAATTGTACGACGCGTACGTTACTGCTTTGCTTTTCTATATGCGATCTGATCCACCTATAAGCCTCTCCTCGAGACTCGGCGAAGCCTCCTCGGCCTCGATATCTAGATATGAGCGGTGATATGTTGGGGTTTGACGTGCTCGTAAGCGATACGGTACTGTGAACGAGGGCAGATGTTAGGCGTTGAGGTGACGAGCGAGAGAAGCAGCGAGACGAACGACGACGGTGAAGAGGGGGTACTCGTCGACCTTGCCGCGCGCCTTGAGGAAAGCTGTTGAAGAGGGAGGGTGAGCGGTAGGTCGAGAAGAGAGACGGGCGAGACGTGAACGCACCATGAAGCTCCCGAGCGGTCTGTACGCCTTGCAGTTTCTGCCCCTTGAGCATCTCCTCCTCGAGCTGGTCGAACGACTGCGAGAGCGAAGGAAGAGGGTCAGCCTGAGACGCGCGGGCACTCAAATACCGAACGCACCTTGCCCGAGGTGACGAAAGCCTCTGCACACTGGCGGTTTCGGCCACCTAATGAGCTGGTGATGAGGTCGGCGATCCCACACGATTCCTCAACGAACGTGGCATCGCGGATGCCCTCGAAGAACTCTTTGCTAAACTTCTTCATCTCCATCAGACCGATGCGCATGATGGCCGCCTGTGGAAAAGCCGAGTTAGCGAATTTCGGCGAAGGGGAGAGGGCCGAAAAGGACGAACCTTGGCGTTGTTCCCCATCTCCATGCCATCCACAAGACCAGCAGCGACGGCAACGACGTTCTTGAGAGCACCAGCGAGCGATACGCCGAGCACGTCGTCGGTGAGGCTCACTCGGAAGTGGTTCGTGTGGAAGAGCTTGACCCAGCGCTCTCCGTCCTCCTTGTTCCGGCAACCGATCGTCGTCTCGGAGAAAGCATCCCTCGCTACCTCATTGGCAATGTTGGCTCCCGAGAGCGCCGCACAAGAAACGCCGAGATGCTCCTCGATGACCTCGGAGAAGATGTGAATCTTGTCCTCGTGCACGTCGACGCCCTTGACGAGCGAGATGGCCCTCGCTCCCTTTGGTAGCTTGCCGTGGAGTTGCTTGCAGATGCTGGGGATGAACTGATGAGGCGTGACAAAGATGAGGGCGTTGGCTCCCTCGCAGGCCTTGACGAGATCCGGCTCGGCGACGACTCCTTTGGCGATCTTGACGCCTGGTAGGTACTTGACGTTCTCGTGCTTCTCGTTGAATTGCTCGGTGAGTGGTCGACCTTCGAACTGCAGGGAGGAGATGGAGATAAGCTCAGTAGAGAGGCAGCGAAGCGGCGAACGGAACTCGCCTCCTCCTGATACATCCACATGGTGACGGAAGGATCAAACAGCTCTGGCTGCTGCTCAGCATTCTGTCCGACAATCTTGGCGATGGCGCTGCCCCAGTTTCCGGATCCTGCAAGCGCACAGTTCAGCTCTCTCTGCACTGGAGCGTCTCCCCAACGAGCAGCCGCGCTCTCTGCTCAATCTTAGCGAGCGAGGGTTTCAACTCACCGATAATAGCGACCTTCCACTTCTCCTGCTGACCTGCTACCGAGCTGGCGCCAGCGGTCCTTTCAAAGTTGCTCATGGTCGTGAGGTGTCGGGGCAAAGGGCGGAGAGACGAGGGGCGGAGGGAAGGAGGACACGAGCGAAGGGCGACGATGGAGCGACGAGGAGCGACCGAAAGCAAAGTTAAACGATTCCGAAAGAGCGCCAGGATTGATGATGAGGTACAGACGAAGCAAAAGTGCAATAGAGCAAGAGACGCGCGCGACCTCGCTCTTCAAGTCGCCGGTGATGAAGCGGCGGCTTCCGTCGCCGTTTGGAGGGCTACTAGGCTGCACTAGAAGGTACTAAAGACCAATCATGCGCATCCCATTCTCTGCCAGCTCCCTGCAGCTGCTGCTCGCTCTTCTCTCGGCGCACCTCCTCAAAAGGAGGCCGCTGCTCTTCATCGCCGAGAGCAGATGCAACGCTGAATTACATGGCAGCAGGACCATCAAAGCAAGCTGAAAATCCTGCTTCTGCACACGATCATGCTCGGGATACATCGCTGGAGCGGGCCCCCCTCTTTCTCCGCTCCGAGTCAAGGTCGAGGCGTTGAAGTCCGACTTTCAGCTGCTCGCTTCCTCTCTCTCTCCAACCACATCTCGCTCGTTTCTTCACCTCTCTCAAAACTACTCAACTACAGCAACAATGCGCGCCGACGGAACCTCTACTCCAGGACACACTGTTCGCGAAGGCTTGAACGACCTCGACGACAAGCGCATCAAGTCGATTCGCCCTCTGATCCCACCTCAGATTCTCATGGAGGACTACCCCTTGACCATGAAGGCAGCAGCCACCGTCCTCGAAGGTCGCAAAGGATGCGAGGAGATTGTCAATGGCCAGGACGACCGTCTCCTCGTTGTCGTCGGCCCTTGCTCGGTGCACGACGTCAAAGCGGCTCTCGAGTACGCCAAGCTGCTCAAGGAGTACGCTGATGGAGCTGCTGAGGACCTGCACATCCTCATGCGCGTCTACTTTGAGAAGGTGGGCCCTCTCCCCTCGTCTGGCTCGGAGCTCGGAGAGCCGTACGTCAGGACGAGTCAAGCTCACGTTCGTCGGGATTCCTGCAGCCTCGCACCACCGTCGGATGGAAGGGACTCATCAACGGTAGGTTAAGGTGCTTCTAGACGACTCGAACTGTAGCTGATCTTGTTGGATCTTGCAGACCCTCAGCTGAACGGCTCCTTCCAGATCAACAAGGGTCTACGCCTCGCTCGTGGCTTGCTGTTGGAGATTGTGAGTTTGAACGAGGTCGTTATCCACTACAGTTGCTGACCCTGCTCTGTAGGCTTCCATGGGCCTTCCTACCGGCTGCGAGTTCCTCGATACCATCTCGCCTCAGTACACCGCCGATCTCGTCTCGTGGGGTGCCATTGGAGCACGAAGTGAGCTTTTCTGAGCCTCTCGGTGAACTTCAGAGCTGATTCTCCTGCCTACCAATAGCCACCGAGTCCCAGATTCATCGCGAGCTTGGTACGTTGCCCCTTCTCCGCGCTTCGCAAGCCCAGAGCTGACCTAACTCCCTTTCACAGCTTCGGGAATGTCTGTACCAAGTGCGCTTCGTCTCGACAAGCTTCCTGTAGGCCGAAGCTAACCTATCGTCTTGCAGTCGGATTCAAGAACGGCACCGACGGCTCCCTCCAGATCGCCATCGACGCCATTGGTTCGGCCGCCGCTTCGCACTCTTTCCTTTCCGTCACCAAGCAGGTACGTATCTTCCTCCCTATCACTCCTTGGTCCTCTCGCTGACCTCACCTCACCTCACCTCACAGGGCATCTCTGCCAGTTCGTCGCGCTCTCAATCGCCTTTCCGCTCACCCCCAGTTAACTTTTCCTACCATTCGCAGTCGTCGAGACCGACGGTAACCCCTCGTGCCATGTCATCCTTCGTGGATCAAACTCGGGACCCAACTTCGCCGCCGAGCACGTCAAGAAGACCGCGGAGCAGCTCGCAAAGGCTCGTCTGCCGACCAAGGTCATGATCGACTGGTAAGTTCGACCCTCATCACGCTCTTTCGCCAGGAAGGCTGACTCCCCTCCACCTTCAGCTCGCACGGCAACTCGGAGAAGAAGCACGAGCGTCAAGTCGGAGTCGCCGAGGACATCGCAAAGCAGCTCGGCACCAAGGAGACGGGAGAGAACATCATGGGTGTCATGATTGAGTCGCACCTCGTCGCTGGTGAGTACCCTCGCTTCTCTGATCCCCCTCGAACTCGAGCTGACCTTGCTCTCTGCTCGCAGGCAAGCAGTCCATCCCCGCCGCTGGACCCGTCGGCCTCACCTACGGCCAGTCCGTCACGTATGTTGCATCTCTCAAGAGCTTCTCTCGTCGATGTTCTCGAGCTGATCTCTTGCTTTTTCATCAGCGACGCCTGCATCGACTGGACCACGACCGTCTCGGTCCTCGACACCCTTCGCGCCGGAGTGCAGGCTAGGCGGAAGGTCGTTGGACCTCGTCAAAGCCTCAACCGTCAGCTGAACGGCCTGAGGGACCGCGAGCAGAGCGCCGAGGGTCAGCGCGACTTCAACGATGTCAACTTCTTCGCAAAGGCATGAGCGAGGCGCCGAGTGTCGGAAGGAGCTGGGATTGGAAGCTTGGTAGTAGAGCAAAAAGTACATAGCTAGGTTAGGTCGATCTTAAAAGGGACAGCTGTTCAAGTCCAGCTTCAGATGGTATGAACGAGCAGCGAAGGCCAGCCTTCACACAAGTAGGAGAGGGGTAACGGGCTCCTTCTGCGCCGAGTCGCCGACAAAGCTCGTCAACGTCGCGCTTGTAAGAAGCTATGACGCTTTGTATTGAAGAGCGTGTGTAAAGCCAAGTCTCACATGCCAGGCTAAGCAGCAGGCGACGCGGCGTTGGCGGACTCGGAGGAAAATGGGAAGAGAGAGGAGGCGAGCTACAGCTTCCTTGGTCAAAGTACAACGTGCAAACCGAGTTGTAGTGCAGCAGTTTGCCTCGACTGTGTCTCTTTCGCCTGCTTTTGGGCTGGACAGCGGGGCTCAGCTGGAGAAGACTGCGCCGACGAGGGGGAGCTCGAGTCGAGACTTCGCCAGCGACCTTGGCTCCTGCCTCTCTTGCTCGCTCTCCCGTTTCTGCTCGAGTTTGCAGCTCAACTACAGCAGCAACAGCAAGCAGCAACTACAACCCTTCTACTCCCCTACAGGGTCACGACCGTCCAACCTCTCACCCTCGTTCCTCTTTGCGATCGCCTGACGACTTTCAGCGGACTTGACCCTCTCGCTCATCACTGAGGTGAGTAGGGTACAGAGTGAGCAGTCGGAGGGAAAGATCTCAGTTCTCACAAGCTTCCCGCTCTCCCTACAGCTCTACAAACGACCAACAGGCGCCTCACCGCTCTCTCATTCGCGACAGTTCGAGGAACCGAGCAAGAACGAGCGAGGACAGAGCAGAAGCTGCAGTCGATTTCCACTTCGTAGATCGCCTTCTACCTTTCCAACCTCCTACACCATGTCACAACCACCAGTCGACATGCTCCCGCGCCACCTTCAGCCTGGACAATCGTCATCGTCGAGTTCACCCACCGGCACTCCCCCAGGCTCGCAACCTCGCTCACCAGCCCTTCCCTCAAGCTCCCTCCCGTCCCCTGGACTAGGATCCAGCACTTCAACCGCCCCCCTCGCTTCGCCTGGCTCTTCCTCCAACCGCTTTGGTCTCGCACTCGGATTCATCCAGCGTCGCCCCCGTGGACACACCAACCCTTCAAGCATGCAAGCTGGCGGACGTAGTCCAGGAAACGGATCGCCTAGTGGAGAGCTACCGCCCTCGCCTGGCGGAGGAGAGCGTACGGGAGGATATGGCTTCCCGGCGCTGAGGAGGACGCTCTCCAAGCGAGCCACGAACGGCGCCAGCTCGCCTGGTGAGGGATCGCGTTCGCGCGCTAGGAGGAGCTCTTCGCAGCCACCTGCGCCTGTTGGAGTCGATGGAGGAGACGCTGCAGCTCGCCCACGGACTGCGACGGGCGATACGATCAGCGGATCAGCGCTCGACACTCCTCAACCTCCCTTCGCCGCTCTCACCGCTAGCGCTTCCAACCCTGTAGGCAACGTCGTATCTACTCCCACCTCCGAAGCCGCCCCCGCTCTGGCCGCCACCGGTTCCTCCGACGCTCAATCCCACCGCCTTCGCCTCGTCCCTCACCTCGAATCCTCCCGCTCTCTCCACTTCGAGCCCGTCGACCGCGACGTGCAGGCCTTCCAAGTCCTCCGCGTTGGTCGATTTACCGACCGCTCGCACCACAACAACAACAGCGACCCTACTCGCATCGCCTTCAAGTCCAAGGTCGTTTCTCGCGGTCACGCCGAGATTTGGGTCGACGACGCTGGCAAGTTCTTCATCAAGGACACCAAGTCATCTTCGGGTACTTTCCTCAATCATATTCGATTGAGCGGGCCCAACACGGAGAGCAGGGCGTACCCTCTCAAGGATGGAGATGTGCTTCAGCTCGGCGTCGATTATCAAGGAGGGACGGAGGAGATTTACCGTTGTGTCAAGATGAGGGTGGAGCTTAACCGAGGATGGCAGAGGAGCAACAACGCGTTCAAGTGAGTGTCGCGCCCTTTGATGCGCGCCGAAAAGAAGCTGACCTCTCACTTCTCCCATTCCAGCACCGCTGCTCTTGCTCAGCTCCGCGCACTCGGAGGCGCTACTCCCGGCGACGACGCTTCCTCGACTGAGTCGAAGGGCAAGGCTGTTCCTACACCGGCAAAGAAGGCGAGTGGACCCGTAGCGAGCGTAACCGACTGCTGCATCTGTGAGTCGAATCTTGCTCCTTGTACTGAGTGCACTAGCTGACCCGACTCTTCTTCTAGGCCTCTACCCCGTCACAGTTTGCCAAGCGCTCTTCATCGCGCCCTGTTCGCATGTCACGGTACGTCGTTTCTTCCCCTTTCTCTCGAACGGCTCGGAGCTCATGCCCTTGCCCTTCACAGCACTTCAAATGCATTCGACCGCTCATCACTCAGAACTACCCTGGCTTCTGCTGCCCGTTGTGCCGAACAGTACGCCCTTCATTTCTCGATCTCGTCGGCGCCGACGCTGACCTTCCTTCTCCCTTCTCCACAGTACGCCGATCTGGAAGCCGACGTCGAGATTGAACCGTGGGAGCCAGAGGAGCCAGTTGCCGCCGAGGCACCTGCCACCGTCGACGAAGCGCCCGAGCTTCAGGAGGATGATGCGATGTCGAGCGTCGAGGAGGAAGTCGAACCCGTCTCGCGGGCAGGCTCTCGCGCACCTTCAGTTCGCCTATCTCGCCGCTCCTCTGCCGTCAATGGCGCCGACAGCACTCCTGTACCTCATCTCCCCATCCTCTCCGGTCTTGGTCGATCTCGCCCTTCCTCCCTTCGCGACGAACCTCCCGCTTCGCCCACCTCCGCCTCGCCCAACACCTCTCAAGCCATCTCCATCAACACCTCCAACAACCTCGCACCTCCCACCGAATCCGAGATCTACGCCTCTCTCGCCAGCGCCGCCACTCCTCCCAACTCGACCTTCCTCTCGACTTTGGCCGACGGCAGAGTTCCTCGCTACGCCCCACCGCCAGTCAGTCTTGGCATGGCTATGCAAGGCGAAGCGGGACCGTCGAATGGAGCTCATCGCGCGAGTTTTGGCTCGGAGGATGAGACGGACGGAGGAGCTAAGGAGGAGGAGGAGGAGGGCAAGGTCGTGCTCGTCGTCGGGAACGGCAAGGGCAAGAGGAAGGCCGAGGAGGATGCTGTGGTTGATGATCAATCTTCGTCGGTGGAGGCTATCGAAGGAAAGGGAAAGGAGGTGGAGGGCGAGATGGACGCCGAGGTCGAATCGGCGTCGGTTGAGAGGGAGCCTGCAGCAGTCTCGGTTTAATCGCGGGTCCTTCGTCTGTGTTGAGGACCTCCCCCCTTGTAGTATGTCTCGTTTACGCCCCTTGATCTTATCCCTCTTCGGAATTCACCCTCGTTCTCTGTGCCGATCTCTCAAAGCGGTTGCGAAGGCTCGCCGACTGATGTTTCACTGCTTCGTCTCGCTTCGTGCAGCGCTCCTAAGTACCTTCGACGCTTAGGATGAGTTGGACGTCTCGGAGCTCTTCCTTGCCTCGCGGCGTCGCTAGGCCTCGAAGCAAACTGCTCGGCGACGGTCCGCTCCTTAAGTTCGGGGCTCTTTCTCAAACTCGCCAGGTGGCGTTAGTCTCCCGTACAGACGGGAACGCTACCGAGTTTCCTCGGCTCGTACATACCCAGCCATCACGAGGCCTCGGTAGCAGACATTTGTCGTCGATTTCGACCGAGGCTTTGAACCAGCAGATCGACGTCGCCGCGAAGGGAACACGCGGGAGTGGTGGAAGGGGGACGATCTGTAATTCTATACAATCGACTACACGTTGCGTTGCCTGCTTTGGGTGATCTTACCCGTCTCTCCTTGCAGGTCCCCGTTCATTTTCAAGCAGGGCTGCTCGGGATTGACACGCCAGCTCCAGGGGAGCCAATCGTCGCTCGAGGCGATGGGAAGCACGTCCGAAAGCGTTCGTAGGATCTCCAGAAGGGGCTCCTCGCTTCTACGGGCCCCATCTTGTGGAACACCGCGATCGTCCCGTCCCTCCAGACTCCGAAAGTCTGGCCTTTTGCCCCTCCTCAGTCCTCCTCAAGCTCGATCGAAGCTGAACCCGTGCTCTGTTGGCGCTGTCTTGCGTGATGAGAGCTGTTGCGCCATCGCTACAGGCAATTGTGGCAGAGAGGACCTCCCCCGGGGCTTCGCGAGAACGAGCGGGCTTGGAAGGAGAAGCCAGCGCCGAGCTCCCAGCTCCTTTGTCTCCTTCGCTGTTGCTTCCCGCTGGGAATCTTCCGCTCCTCGTGGCCTGAATTAACTCGTCGTCTTAGAGCTTGATCGGGCCTCAGCTGCCTCACTTCCAGGCGAAACCTCCAGAAACCCTCTATTGTGTCCGGGGTGGGAGCCGCTGACCTGCACCTCGACTGCTCGTTCCCGCTCTTCTTCTTCTTCTTCTTGCTTTCTACGCTAGCCCCACTCTTTTCTTCGTAGTCATGCGAATCATCAACGCACCCTTGATCCTCGCTACAGCCTCTCTCGCTGCAGCTTTGCACGTCGCCCCCGAGTACCGCGGTATCTCGAGCGATCTGGTCAAGCGTGAACGTAAGTCTGGCTTTCTCGCGAGGCCGTTCGAGGGATAGAGCTCCTACTGACAGTCTCCAAATCTATAGCTGGCCTCACTGTCACCATCTTTGGCTGGTGAGTAACTTCTTTGATCGCGAGAGTTCTCGGCGCTGACCTTCTCGCCGCTCAGCACCCTCAACTTCCGTCTCATCAACGGTCTCTGCGTTCCGACGTGCACGGGAGCAACCTACCTCGACGCCAAGAACAACAAGTGCATCCCTTGCACCGACAGCGGAGCTGCAACTTGTGACAGCAACGGAGTCGCGACGGCCTGCACCAAAGGCTACCTCCAAGACGGCAAATGCCCCACCACCTGCCCGAGCGGCAAGTTCGCCGACGAAAAGACCAAGGCCTGCAAGGACTGCAGCGCGCTGGACCCACACTCGAACACCTGCACTTCAACCGCCGCTTTGAGCTGGTGAGTTGGCCGCTGGCCGAGCGATTCGAACCAACCGTGCTTCCTGTTCATAGGTAGCTGACTCGGGCTTCGTCTACAGCAAGGACAAATGGTTCTTATCCAACGGAGCCTGCGTATCCACCTGCCCCTCCTCGACCTACGCCGACTGTGAGCCTGCTTTCCCTCGTGAACGACGCCGAGCTGCGAGTCGAGCCTGACTGACCTCTCCCGCTCCTGTCCTACGAACAGCTACTGCCAACGCTTGCCAGCCATGCTCCTCTGTTGACAAGGACGCCGCTACCTGCTCCTCTACCGCGGCTCTTTCTTGGCAAGTCGCTCGATTGCCCGTCGCTTTCGTCCCCGCTGTCGACACCCCATCCTCCCTCCCCATACCTCTTCCAGCTTCCTCTGTACAACTGCTAACTCGCCGCTTATTATATAGTAAGACTCTATTCCTTCAAGGAGGAAAGTGCGTGCAAAGCTGCAGCGGCGCCAACTTCGGCGATGGCAAGTCGTTCGCTCGTTTTCCGCCTTCGAGACTCTCATTGACGCTCTTGCCCTTACAGCTTCGTCGCACACGTGCAAGGCCTGCACTGATCCCGATGCTGCTACCTGCTCGTCTACGGCTGCTACCTCTTGGTAAGTTCCTTCCTCCGCCCTCCGTTCGACTTCAAGTTTCGTTCGCCCTTTGTTCGCCCTTCAGCGCTTCGGCGATCGCTTCTCGCGGCTTGAGCTGACTCTACTCCACTCAAACAGCAAGACTCTTCTTCTTCAAGGAGGAGCCTGCGTCAAGAGCTGCGCTGGAGCGACTTACCCCGACAGTCCGTCTTCCCTCGACCGAACTGCCTCCCCCCGCCGAAGCTGACTCTTTCCGCTGTACAGCTACCAATCACGTCTGCGTCGCCTGCAAGGACGCCAATGCTGCCACTTGCTCTTCGTCTGCTGCTACATCTTGGTGAGTATCGACTTCTGATTTGGAGGATGGGGAGCGTCTCAGCGCCGAGCCAACCCGCCGAAAGCCTCTGCTGACGGCTCGCTTCGTCTACAGCAAGGACAAGTACTACCTTCAAGGTGGAACCTGCACTCAAACATGCCAGGGTGCCACCTACGCAGACGGTTCGTCTCGGTTCAGCTCCGAACTGGCCTCGCTCAGCTCAACGATCGCCGAAGCTGACTCGCGGTTCGCCATCTCCTCGCTTTCCCTTCTCTTGCCTTCGCCTTCTCATTCATCCAGACACCACTCGATCTTGCCTTGGCTGCAGCGACCCCGACGCAGCTACCTGCACCAGCAAGAGCGCTACTTCTTGGTTCGTCCTTTCCCCCTCCGACGATTCGGCGATGCCTACTGACGCGACTTGGCTCTCACAGCAAGACTCTGTACCTCAAGGATGGAGCCTGTATCAAGGATTGCGGCAACGGCCTCTTCGCTGATGGTGAGCTGGCGCTGCGATACGGAGAACAGGGAAACGGCAGGAGCGCCGAACTGAAGGCCGAGCTGACTTTGTCCCTCTGCTCCCCAATTCGCTCCGCTACCGACGCCCTCTCGCAGCCAACAAGCACATCTGCTCTTCATGCTCTAATGTCGACGCCGATGCCGCCACCTGCACCTCCACCAAGGCTACGAGCTGGTGAGCGTTTCAAACTCCCGCCCTCGCCCTCTTCCCTTGCTGACACTTGGGCTCTTTGACGCTCTCGCAGCAATACCCTCTACCTCACCAAAGACGGCGCCTGCTCCAAAGACTGTGGCGATGGATTCTACAAGGACGGTGCGCGAGGTTGGCTATTCCTTCCCCTTTCGCCGAGGCTGACCCTCGTCGATATCTCTGCAGACGCCACCAAGACGTGTATCGCATGCGGCGACGCCGATGCTATCACCTGTGACGCTACCCAAGCTCTCTCCTGGTACGTCTCCTCAGACTCGACCGAGGCCTCCCTCACGACCGACCGCCGAACCCACTCGCTGACGCGCCCTCCTCCTACTACAGCAAGCAGAGCTACCTTCAGAGAGGAGCGTGTGTGAAGACCTGCGCGGGAGCCAGCTTCCCCGACAGCAAGTCTTCCTCGTGCGAGCTCCATCTTTCAACGCCGAAGCTGAACCTCTCGCCTCCATAGCTACCAACCACGTCTGTGCTGCTTGCCAAGACGCGAACGCCGCTACGTGTTCTTCATCTGCTGCTACTTCTTGGTGGGTACTTTTTCGAGCAATCTGGGGAACGGGAGACTTGGAGCGCCGAGCTCAAACAACGCCGAAAGAGCTCACTGACGCTTCTTCCCTCGTCCCCAGCAACGACAAGTACTACCTCCAGAGTGGAGCCTGCACTCAGACGTGCCAAGGAGCCACCTATGTAGATGGTGCGGCTCGACCTCTTCCCATCCGCGCTGACCGCCCACTTCAGCGATCGCCGAAGTTGACTCGCTTTCCTCCTCTTCTCACCTCCCCTTTCTCCCTCTCCGATCTCAATGCTGTAGATGCTACTCGTTCATGTATCAGCTGCAGTGATCCTGATGCCGCTACTTGCTCGTCAACTGCTGCCACTTCTTGGTTCGTCTGTTCCCTTTTACCAAGTTCGGCGATCCTGACTCACCCGTCTCGGCCTTCAGCAACACCCTTTACCTCAAGGACGGAGCTTGCACCACCGATTGCGGTGATGGACTCTTCGCCGATGGTCAGTCACGCTGCGAAAGTCAGCGTGGGAGAGATGACGAGCGCCGAGCTGACGTCTCTCTTTCCCTTCTCTCACCTACGCCTCGCTTTCCACCGACTCTCGCACACAGCCAACAAGCACGTCTGCTCTTCTTGCTCCAATGTCGATGCTGATGCGGCGAACTGCACTTCGACCAAGGCCACGAGCTGGTGAGTGCTTTCCCCCTTCTTCGCCTCCCCCCCTCGGCCTCTTCCCCTGCTCACGCTTTGGATTTTGCACACTCTCACAGCAAGACCCTCTACCTCACCAAGGATGGCACCTGCTCCAAGGACTGCGGCGATGGGTTCTACAAGGACGGTGAGCGAGGCTGCTCTTTTCCCTTTTCGGCGCCGAGGCTGACCCTCGTCGATATCTCTGCAGACGCCACCAAGACGTGTATCGCATGCGGCGACGCCGACGCTGTCACCTGTGACGCTACCCAAGCTCTCTCCTGGTACGTCTTCTCAGACTCGACCGAGGCTTGCTTCACGACCGACCGCGTAAAGCGCTCGTTGACGCCCTTCCTCCTACTACAGCAAGCAGAACTACCTTCAGGGAGGAGCGTGTGTGAAGACCTGCGCCGGAGCCAGCTTCCCCGACAGTCAGTCTCCCCTCGACCGAGTTTTCTCCTCGCGCCGAACCTGACTCGTTCCCTTTTGCAGCTACCAACCATGTCTGTGCTACTTGCATGGACGCCAACGCCGCTACGTGCTCATCATCCGCTGCTACGTCTTGGTGAGTGCTTGCTTACGATTCGGTGAAGCCCTTGAGCTTTTGAGCGCCGAGCCAAACTAACGCCGAACATTCCGCTGACGTCGTTCTTCGTTCACAGCAACGACAAGTACTACCTTCAAAGTGGAGGATGCACTCAGACATGTCAGGGCGCCACTTTCCCCCAGGGTCAGTTCTTTCTGCCTGCGCTGTGCTTTCTCAAATATCGGCGAAGCTGACACGCTTCGTGGCCTCTCTCCGCTCTCCTTGCTTTCGCGGCCTTTACAGAATCTACTGGCTCATGTGAAAACTGCGCCGACGGAGACGCTGCTACCTGCACATCCCAAGGAGCTACTTCCTGGTACGTCTCTCGCAACGTCGGGGTTTGGCGATCTCGGCTGAGTCCTGACCCATCTTCACCGACATAGCAACACGCTGTACCTCAAGGACGGAGCTTGCGTCCAAGACAAAGATTGTGGCGATGGACTCTTCGCCGATGGTCAGTACATGCCGTGGAGCTGAGCGCAAGAAGAGACGACGAACGCCGAGCTGACATTCTCTCTTCTCTTCCTATCCCCTACTTCTCCCCTTTCCACCCATTATCTTACACAGCCAACAACCACGTTTGTTCTTCATGCTCTAATGTCGATGCTGATGCCGCGACCTGCACCTCCACCAAGGCGACGAGCTGGTAAGGCTCTCGCTCTTCCGCTCGGCCATCTCGTGCGATAACTCACACTGGCCACTCATTCACCTTCACAGTAAGACCCTATACCTCACCAAGGATGGCGCGTGTACCAAGGACTGCGGTGATGGCAACTACAACGACGGTGCGCGAGACCGGCCGTTCGTTTCCCTTCCGCCGGGGCTGACCCTTCTCTCTCTGCAGACGCCACCAAAACCTGTATCGCCTGCACGGACCCATCAGCTTCAACCTGTACCTCATCCGGTGCTACCGCTTGGTGGGCCTCTCTGTTTCTTCCCACGCTCTAATCGAGCAAGCCATCACCGAGATTCGTCCTGACGCCCGGGGGGGGGGGGGGGGGGGGGGGGGGGGG
>JACWFO010000129.1:82525-126484 GCA_019775505.1 Leucosporidium yakuticum
TTCTTCGGCGTAGATGCTTCGCACTCCTGCCTCGCGTGCACCGACTCCGATGCCGCCTCCTGTAGCTCTACTCAGGCCCTCTCCTGGTAAGCTTTTAACCTCCCTCGAGTAGCTTCGGGTCGCTTTCGGCAGATCCTATCTCGGTCGACGGAAGCTGACAGCGGGTCCCTTCTTACAGCAAGACCAAGGTGCTCAAGGCCGGCGCCTGTGTGGATAACTGCGGAGATGGATTCTTCGTTGACGGTGCGTGACTTGGCTTTCGAGGCGTAGACCTCAGCTGACTCGCTTTGATCTCCTTTAGCCTCGACTCGCTCGTGCAAGGCCTGCACCGGAAACGCTGCTACTTGCGATGCCTCCAACGCTCTCAGCTGGTAGGTTCTTCCTCTTCCTTCTCTCCCCGTACCATGCAGAGCTTCGAGCTCTCTGCGAGGCGACGAAGATCTTGCGCCGAGCGACACCGAGCGAAAAGCTAACGCGGCGCCTATTCCTCTCACAGCAAGAGTGGCTTCTTCCTCAACAACGGTCAATGTACTTCTACGTGCCCCTCTGGATCCTACGCCGACTGTGAGTAGCCGTTACTCGACCTCAGGAAATCATCGCCGAAGCTGACCCCTTCTCTCGGCGCCTTTATCAGCTGCCTCCAGGACCTGCAAGAGCTGCTCGGCCTTCAACGATGCTGCTACATGCGACTCGACTGGTGCCCTCACCTGCAGAACCGCTGGTAACGTCGTCATCAACAAGCAGTGTGTCGCCGGAACCGCCTACGCCCTCTACCCCGGCTACACTTGGGCGGGCGGAGCCTATACGGACAACACTCAAGACGGTAAGCTCCACATTCATTTCCAGCCCCTTCCCTACACTTGCCCTCCTTCTGTCGCTCGTGCTTCCCCGACCGAGCTGCGCTGATCCTTCGTGCACCCGTAGGCACCCCTGGACTGGGTCACGCAAAGTGCCAAGCCTATTGCGATAACAAGTTCCCCGGAAGCAACTCGTACGGAATGCTGCAGCCGGGCAATTACGTCCATTGCCACTGCGTTGCTTCCACCACGTCCGGCGTCAATACGCTCAGCGCCTACAACCCGAGTGGGATCAAGTACACGGCTCACGCAAAGGGAACTTGCGCCTCGCTCAACAAGGGTTGTGAGTTGAATCCCCCTTGCGTTTGATGAAGCGTTCGAATCTCCTTCTCGGCGAAGGCTGACCTTCCTTCGCTTCGCAGTCTCCTCCTGTGTCGACGTCTCCTTCGCCGGTGGATCCTGCATCCGCGTCAGCGACGGAAGCAACTGCGACTACCTCTACTAGGCGCCGCCGCCTCTCCTACCCCTCCCCGGGCTTCGGCTCGGACTTTTGGGCTCTTCTCTCTCTCCATGTTTTCTCGGGGGCCACGGCTCATTTCCAGGTATCAAAGGTGTATTAGTGATCTGCAAGAAGCTCAGCTTAACCCGCTTCTTTGCTCGAGGGAGAGAGTGAGAGACACCGGCGAGCTTGAGCACTCAAAACCGAGCTCGACGTCTTTCGGCACGGAGAGCTGAGATGTGAATGGGCTGTCTCGCTCTGCTTGACGTATCAGCTGGCTTTTCAGTCGTCTGACGAACTCTCGAGCGTCGAGCGCCAACACAAAGTACGAAAAGACCGTTTGCAAGCCTCGGCGTCTACGACAAGCTAGCTCCAACGAGGGTCTTGGGTGCGCAAACTCCCTTGGCGGTCACGATCTTGTGCACGGCGCCCTCGGGTGAGACCCATGCAGCCTCCTTGGTGTCAAGGGTGGTGAAGCCTGTGGAGAGAAGCGAGAGCAAGGTCAGCGCCGAAGCTCGAAGGCGGAGAGCGGAACGGGAGAAACGAACCGGGCTGAACAGTCTCGAAAATCTTCTTCTTGGGGTTGAGGAGGTCAAGGGCGACCTTGTCCTCGAAGCCCTCGAAGTAGACGCGGTCACCGGGGACGGAGCCTGCTGGGGGGTCGACGAACTCGATACCTCCCTCCTTGCCCTCCTTTGCAGAGGCCTGTCGAGGATAAAGAAGGGGTCAGTAAGGATAACAGAACCGAGGGTAAAGGGCACGTACACAGAGAACCATGGCGAACGACTTGACACCGCGCATGTTGGCGGGCTTGAGGTTGCAGACGGTGATGAGGGTAGCTCCTTGCACTGCGAAGAAGGCGCACGTCAGCTGCGAGCTCGCGAAAGTGAAAAAAGATAGTCAGTACTCACTCTCCTCGAGGGTCTTGTACTTGACGAGACCCGAAACGACAGTCCTGGGCTCGGCCTCTCCAACGTCGATCTGCTCGACGTAGAGCGAGTCCGCATCAGGGTGCACCTTGACTGTAGACGAGTAGTTCTCAAGTTAGTACGAGACTACGGTCGACGGAACGAGCAATTCGACCTCACCATCAATGATCCTGCCGACCCTCAGGTCAATCTGCCAGGGGGCAGGCGCCTCGACGACGGGAGGGGGAGGGGGAGCCCTCTTTCCCTCTCCACCCTTCTTCTCCTTCTTCTCCTTCTTGACACCCTTGACGACACCCTCGGGCAGCACGGCAGCAGCAGCATCCTTGACGACCTTCTCGACCTTCTTCGCTGCCTCCTTGACGGGAGCGGCGACGGCCTCGACGGCACCAGCGGCGGTTCCCTCGGCGGCGGCGGCGGCCTTGGGCTTCTTGACCTTGACGTCTTGCTTGATCTCGACGACGGGAACGTTGTTGGCGTCGATTACGACGGGGGAAGGGGTGAAGAGGGTAGGAAGGGAGGGGGCGACCGAGGGGAGGTGCTGGATGTGGTCAAAGTGGCGGGTGACGGAAGGGTGGGAAAGGTGCAAAGAGTGGGTAGCCGAGCTCTTTGAACGTGGAAGGCTCAGGTCAGCTCGGCGAAGGCGGGAAAGGCGAGAGAGGAGAAACGCACGATGTAAGGGTGAAGAGCAGCGACGAGCGAGAGGTCGGCAGCGGTGACAGTCTCGCCGACGAGGTAAGTACGAGCCTGAAGCTCTCCATCCAGAGTCTGTAGGCTTTCAGTCAGCTCTTCTGCTGCTCTCGTTAGGTCTTGGAGAAAACGCACCTTGACGCCCTCCTCCTTTTCGAACCGGCCCTCGCCAATCCTGCTCAGCCAGCTCTTAACACCCTTCTTCTCCTCATCGGAAGCTCCCAACGCATCGTTCGACTTTCCTCCAGCCTCGAAGAGGGCGACAGCGACCTCAGGAAGCGACGAGACCTCGCCAGATGAAGTGGTCAGGGAGAGCTAGAGCAGCGAAGAATGGATCAGCTAGGGAGTCAGAGCTGTACTAAAGCCTATCACATACCTTGTCGCCCTGCGAGACGGTGAGCTCGGGAACGTACTGGCCGTAGACGGCAGCGAGGAGGGAGGCAGCGCGCCCGGCGGGAGTCGACTGAGTGAGCGAGAGAGTCGACATGCGATAGGCGGTCAAGGGGCGTGTAGGGGAGCTATTGAAGATGTGCTTGAACGGGAGTCGTCGAAGAAACGCCAGGACGAGGAAATGTGAGGAGGCAGAGAGACAAGCGCGAAGGTCGCGAGACTTTGACTCGCCAGATCAACTTGTTGAGGTGTAGGTTGCAGGGGGCGAGGGCAGAGGGTATGATGCCTGTTCAGCTCACAAACTCGCAACGAGGCTTCAAGCGCTCTTCAAGCTCGCCATTGTTTCGCTATCTCGGCGCCGAGCTCTGAGCTTCGCAGTGGGGAAGAAGACAACCCGAGGGGTATTACAACGATACACACAGCGAAAAGCCCGTCCCAATCTACCACGAATCCATCTGCGCCGCCGACAAAGGCTGAGTCTCCTGCTCGTACTCGACCTCGACACGAGGTCCCTCTGCGAAGATGAAACGGCAAGGTCAGCAATGGGTCGAGAAAAAGGCTCAGGAGGAGACGACTCACTCCTCCGAGGCTTCTTGGGCTGAAGGGGACCCTTGCCCTTGCCCTTTGTTGGTGGTGGTGCGGGAGCCTTGCGCTTCTTCGAGGGAGCTTCATCCTCCGAATCGTCCTCAGCCTCGTCGCCACTGTCGGAAGCCTCGTCGAAGCCAGACTCGTCGGACATGTCGTCTCCGGAGTTGAACTGTGGATGCGAGGAGAGGTCAGAAAGGACGTCGAGCAAGCAGGTTCAAAGCTCGGCTCGAAACTCACCTCGGCGCCGTCCATCTCGTATCCCTCCATATCCTCAAGATCACTCTCATCCTCCATATCACTGACAAACTCCCTCTCATCCTCATCATCCTCCATCTCATTCTCGCTATCCTCATCCTCGGTCGTCTCATCACTCTCCATGCCCAACTCCTCCAACTCCTTCTCGGCCTCGACCTCCTTCTCGCGGTTGAGGACCGCGCGCCAAACATCCTCGTTGACGTTGAGGGGTTGATCTCCGTAAGCGCGCGACTTGAGACGGGCGATGAGCTCCTTCTCGAGAGACTTCTCCAGCCGAGCAGCGGTGAGGGCCTTGGACTCGCGAGCGGATTCACGACGCTCGAGTTTCTTCTTGATGGGAACGAGTTGGGGTCTGTGGATGGCATCGGGTGAGCTTTAACGCTCTAGCGGAACCGAAGAGAAAGCAGAACGTACGCCTCCTTGAGCTTGAGCTTCTTCATCTTGATCAAGTACTGAGTGATCTTGGTGATCCTCTGCTTGCACTTGTGGATCAAGTAGTCGGGCCAGTACATGAGTTGAGCGTCGATCTGAAAGCGAAAGAGGTCAACATCGACTCTCAAAACCATCGCCGAAGCCTTCGCACTCACCTGCTCGAGCGCCTTGGTGTAGTTGCCGGAAAGCTTGACACGCTCCCACATCTTGCTCGGCAGATGAGCACGCTCGATCGTCTTCATGTAGAGGTAGACGGTTCCTACAGATCGACCGAACCGAGATGAGCTACAGCACACGACTTGAACGAAAAAGAGAAGAGAACGCACCTCCGTGCTCGCGAACGGTGGCATAGCGAGAGTTGGCGAGGGGGCAAGCCTGCCTGTTGCAAAGTCCTGTAACGTTGTACTCGTTGCGACAGAAATTCTGAGTGATTGTCCTGCAGCCAAGCGTCAGTTTGCGCTTTGCGTGAGCAGCGAAGGGGAAGGTCCTCACTTGATCTTGTAGGAGCAGTGCTGGCTGTTGATGATGCCCCTGTAAGTCGATAGCTAGTGTCAGCTCTGCTTGATATACATCCTAGAAAGCGCATTACCAGATCACGTCGTCCGCCTGCATTGTTATACGCTGCTCTTTGCGCTTTTGCTCTGCTCGAGCTTTTTGGTGAAGAGAAAGGAAAGGGAGGCGGGCCTGCTGCTGGGTCCGAAAGGCGCTGTATTAGAGCAACCGAAGAGCGCTGGGCGGAGACGAAGCGAACAAGGAGAGATGAGGGAGAAGTGAGAGACTCGACGCTGGATTTTGCGACGAAGGCGATCCGGCCAAGTCTGGCTTCGCGGCGATTGGGAGGCGGGGTGCTGTAGGCGATTGGGGAGGACTCGGAGCTATAAAAAACTATTGCTGTATTGGGGTAGGGAACGCGAGCTCGTTTCGCCACCAGAGGCTACTTTGGTGTAGCTTTTCGCGCTGGCAGCTCGCCCGAGAGCGCCGCCGAGCGAGCAGTCGATACAGGACCCATATCGAGAACTTGGGAGCCAGTTGCCAAGTATGAATCAGTTGTTAGGTCCGAGCTGCCCATGTTCGAGCTGATCGGCACCCTTCATCCCGCTACAGCCTGCGCCGAACCTTCCGCCGAGCTCGAGCTCTCGCCACTCGGACGGAATTCTTCCAACGTGCTTGTGCACTCGAGCATGGTTGGCACTCGTGGGAGATCCAAAGCTGTTGAACAACACCGATGTAGAAGCACCAGACTGGGAGCACGAGGTGCAAGACGAGTGGGAGTAGCGGAAAGGAGAGAAACACGGGAGAAAGTTCAGCTCTGGTCTGGGCGGCGAGGGAGTGCTCGTGACGAGCGATAGCCTGGTAGAAGGCCTCTCCCTTGTAGTAACGAGCTGTAGAAGAGCCAAGAGTGTCGAGTTGGCCGCCGCGAATGCTCGCAAGCCCTCGACCGAATTTCTCGGCGAAGGGGAAGGGAAGGGGAAGAGAGGGAAAACAGAAGAACCAAAGTGGAAGCTTGAACCCCAGCCCCACTCATACAACTCTGTAGCTCCTGTGAGTTGGGGGAACGTCGGGGAGTGTCAGTAGCGAAGGAGAAGAGCTGGGAGACCTCGAGGCGCCGAGGGGGCGGTTTCGTGCTGAGGGCTTGATGAACGCAAACCGACAACCTCACCATGACGAGGTGAGTGTGCAGAAGACGCCAATACTCTACAAATCTTCTCTCGAACCCCCTTCGCTGTCGAAACGAGTCGCTCCCCGAAAGCAAAGCTCTCTCTCGCTGAGGAACAAGCGTCGTTCGAACCGAGCCGAGGAGATTATTTTGCAGCGCCGTGCTTTAACGAGAGACCAATGCAGACAGCGAGTCCATAAGGGAAGATATGTGTAGATAAGGGAAGGAGCGACAGGTGAGGGGGAGGGAAGGAGACCGAGAGCGAGACCGAAACACGACCATCTACTGCTGCTGCTCGAGGGGCTTCCTGCAGACGAAGAGCATCATGGGAGTGAAGAGCTTCTTCTGCCCTCCCTCGACGAGTCCGACGGCTAGTGAACAAGAACGGGTCAGCAAAAAAACCCAAAGAATCGCCGAAGACTCACCGGCGGTCTTAAGGGCCTCTCCGACGTCGTAGGTTCCCTTGGGGACGAGTCCAATCTTCTCGAGTCCCCAGACGGTGTTCTGGGTGCAGAACTTTCCGACCGAGGTCATGCGCCAGCAAGTGATGACATCCCAGAGAGTCTGGCACTTGCGGAGGTCTCCCTCGAGGGGGTAGTACCACTTGATGTCGTCGGGGCGGTCAGCCAAGTCCTCCTCGTGGAGGATCTCGAAGCCTGCGAGCGCGAGACATCAGCGCCGAATCGCCGACAAGAAGAGCAGAACGGGCACATACCGACGTTCTGGAGAGCAGTCCTGCATGCGGAGATGGGCCTCATCTCGGGGATACCGTTTCCAAGCTAATGTGGGTGAGAAAAGGCGAGTCAGTGAGCGTCGTCGCTAGCGAGCTTGAAAGCCGAACTCACCTCGACCTGCTTCTGCACCTTGACGTGATCGGCGTTCTTGGGGTCCCACGAGTCGGTCATGCACCACTCATAGACTCCGAACTACGAGTTGAGGGCGATGATGGCGAACGAGACAGGGAGCGAGGGCGGGCAGGGGGGCGAGGAAGGGGGAGCGGCGATAGTCAGCGGCGACTCGACGAGGGTAAAGGAGCCATCCCACTCACGTGTCCTCCAGGCTTAAGAACCTTGCGGATCTCGTTGTAGCATCCCTCCCAGTCGGGAGCGTGGCAAGTAGCCTCGATGGCGCTGCGAACGGGTTGGGGAGAAGGTCAGTTCTCGTTCGAAAGACGTCGACATGCCACTCCTCTCGGGGATGCTCAACAACAGCTCCTCCGCGAGCACTGAGGCGCATCTTCCCGAGCCGAAGAACCCTCAACAGCAAGCGCCGACTCACTAAACAGCATCGAAGCTGTTCTCGCCGAACTGCTCAGCGAGAGCCATGAAGTCGCCCTTGACGAAGGTGACCTGTTCGGAAAGTCCAGCACGAGCGGTGTACTTTTGGGCGCGGCCGACTTGGAAAGCACTGCAGGAGATCAGCAAAAGAGGTTAGCTCTGCATCGCCGGGGCCAGCCCTCCTCCGGCGCCGAGCTGGTTACGGAGGAGTAGCGAGAAGCGAGGGGTCCTACTTGTTGTTGAGACCAACAATCTCGGCATCAGTGAAGCGGGCGATCTCCCTGGCGGGTCCTCCCACTCCGCATCCGACGTCGAGTACGCGCATCTTGGGGCGAATGCCGGTCTGGGCGGCGAGGTAGTGCTCGTGACGAGCGATAGCCTGGTAGAAGGCCTCTCCCTTGTAGTAACGAGCTGTAGAAGAGCAAAGAGGGCTGAGTTAGCCGCCGCGCATGCTCGGAGACCTTCGACCGAATTCCTCGGCGAAGGGGAAGGGAAGGGGAAGAGAGGGAAAAAAGAAGAACCAAAGTGGAAGCTTGAGCCCCAGCCGTACTCATACAACTCTGTAGCTCCTGTGAGTTGGGGGAGCGTCGGGCAGTGTCAGTAGCGGAGGAGGAGAGCTGGGAGACCTCCAGGCGCCGAGGCGGCGGTTTCGACCGCGTCGAACGCCACCCTCTGCACCAGGAGCTTCGGAAAACTATCGTAAACGTACCATCATAATAACCGTTAACGACCTCAGCGTAGACTCCCTTCCTAGTCTCCATATCCGCGTCGGTGTCCTTGCTGAGATCCGTCTCCCAATGCTTGGTGTAGTTGGCAATGCCAGCACGGTTACGGACATCTCCGGTGTTCTTGATGAGAGCCGACGAGGACCCGTTAGGAGCGTTGACCATGGTGATGGAGGAAGGGTGAGAAGAGGAAGGGTTGAAGCCTGCGGAAGGGGTAGGGCGCGATTAGCAGCTGTACTACAGCGCGTTGAGGTGATGCCACGCCATCCAACGATCCAGTACATCCCTAGGAAGCGCGCCGATTCCTTGATGGTGAGGTACAGCGGCTGCTTGGTGCGTGGAACCCCAACACTCGCGCAACGCGTCGATTCCTCGAACCACTTTCCGAAAAGCTGGCAAAGAGCGGGTTGTAGGACAATGGCGAGAGCCGAACGCGTACTTAAAAAATGGACGAAGATGGAGGTAGCGGTTGACGCTGAAGAGATTGAGACGAGGAGGTGGAGGAGAGAGAGCGAGGTGAAGCAGCGACGGTGAGAGTGCTCGCGGTGGCAAGGAGGCCCAAGCTGGAGAGGGCGCGGGCCCTTCGCGGTTCTCCAACAAAGGCATTCTTTTCGGCTTGAAATGGGGGTGATTTCCACAGATACGACTACAACAGTGGCGAGCGAGAGGAACGGAATCTAGTCGTGCTGGGAGAATTGAGCCTCGTCGAATAGGATCTGAATCGAGCGCGAAAGGGTCAGCGAAAGCCCGCCGAGAAGGTCGAATGGGGAGCTCACCTCGCTCTTGAAGGGCCAGTTGTTGTAGACGTTGGCGATCAAAGTCCAGTGCTCTTGGGAGAGCTGGTTGACGGTAGTCTCGGGCGAAGGCATGCCCTTGGCGACGAGTTCGGGGATAAGATTATTCGCTCCAGCGGCGAGGGCTCTGCGAGGGAATAGAATGGTCAGCGAGGTCCACGTCCCATCTTCACTCCAACAACTCACCCAACAGCCTTCTGCCACGGCGTGCTCTTGGCGATGAACATGTTTCGGGCGACATACTCGAGCGCCTCGTAGTTCTCGACTGGAGTGGAGACGTGAGGGGTAACCTTGATGGGCGAGAAGGCGGCGGGGTCACCACGAGGACGGTGGAAGTGAGAGTCGGCGGGGTTGAGGCCCGAAAGAAGCTCTTGACGCTCGAGGGTACCGAGGGAGGGCATCAGGACGGCGAGCTTGTGGTGAAGGGTGGTGCCGGGAGGGGCGGTGATTTTCTGGAGGCAGTGAGATGAAGTCAGTACACGTTTTCGTGAAGCTCAGACGTGAAACACAAGCTCACATCCCAGAACGCAGAAGCGCCGAGGAAGCCCATCTGGAATCGGCCGTAGCGCCAGAGCCACATCTGTCCGGCGGTGGTAGCGAGGAACTGCACGAAGAGCTGCTGACCATGCTGGTTGTTCGGCAGCTGAGCGGCGAGGAAGAAGTTGGGGTGCACTGCGAGAGCGAGAGGTCAGCCTGCGAAAGAGAGGAGAGGCGAGCGCCGAAGCTCACCTTCATCCCACGGGTGCACGGGTACGTCCTTGAGCAGACCCTGTTCCTCTAAATTCGAGTAAGACTCCCACAAGAAACCATCCTCCTGCACAATAGACAGTCGTTCCGGGTCCGCCTCGCGCTCTTTTGCGGCCTGTTTGAGCAGCGTTCGTCGAACGAGTCAGCTCTGTACGCCTTTGAGAGAAAAGCAGCGTGAGCTCACCTGCAGGAAAGGTTGGTATCGGAACGCCTCCTCGATGGCGATGACCTTCTTGACGTTGGGCAGCTCGAGAAGTGCTCGAGTGATTCCTCCAGGACCTGTGTCTGCCGTCAGTAAGAACTCTCCGTACAGCTCAGAGCAGCAGAAAGCTCACCAGGGTACACCTCCAACACGGTCGCATCATGCATCTTGTCAATCCCCCAAGCGCGAACGAGGTCCCTCGCCGAGTCCTCGTTGATCAAAGTTGGTCGACGGGAGATGGGAGGGACAGTCTCCAGACCCATGAAGAGCTCCGTCTGAGGGACAGCGCTCCGAGGCTTCTTGACGTGTTTGCGAGGGGTGGCGGCGGCGGGATCCTTGAACGAAGGCGAGGAGGAAATGGCCTTCTTGGCTGAGCGAGGAGTACAGGTGCAGAAGGACCGAGGACTGCTGGCTGATGGGAGCCGCCTGAGTGAGAGGGAGAGCGAAGCCATGACGAGGTGAAGAGCGAGACGAGACGTTGAGGCAGGAAAGCAAGGATACGAGCCGCTCTCGAAACAGAGGCGACTCGCGCGAAGGGACCAAGTCGAGCACTCGAATCTGCAAAGAGAAACAAGAAAATATAATGATCATACAACACGACTACATCTGGACCTCGCTACCCAAACCGCGCCGACTTGTAGCGCAATCAGCACCCCACCCGCCAACGCCGTTCGCCCGAGCCCTCCACCACCCTCCTTCACCCCCTTCGGCTCCTTCTTCTCTCGTCCTATCCGCTTCACCAGTACCTCACTCCTCCTCGACGATTGTGCCCCTCGTACCTCCTCTTCCTCCTCCTTCACTCCACTCGCCTCCCTAAAGCCCAGCGGCTCGGACAGCTCGACCTGCGAAACTCCGCCAAAGAAGTCGGTGAGGAGGGTTTCGTCGAGGGGTCGATTGAAAAGATCTGATCGGACGCCGGCGTTCGAGCCGATGATCTGGTGGGTGAAGGTGTCGAACTGCGAGGCGGTGGGGAGTAAGCTCGGCGCTGAGGACGACGGAAGGGCGACCAGCTTACCAGGTTCTGCAGCGTGACCTGCGAGGTCTTGTTGATGGTCTCGAGGACAGTGAGAACGTGGTGAGTATAGCGGTCGGTGACAGCAACGCCGATGTCGTTGTCGGCGTGATGCTGGAGAAAGGGTCGCAGGTCAGCTCGGCGCTTCACAGATCTCACAACAGCCATGTCCCGAGACACACCGAGTACGAATTCTCATCTTTGGCACTCGACCCGGTAGCGATGATGTTGGGCGAGTAGAACTTGGAGTAGAGGGTGTTGGCCTGGCAAGTGTCGACCATGAAGAGGATCTCGTTGTACCTGCGAGTCGACGGTCAGCCTTCGCGCACTCGAAGGAGATAAAGCCAAGTCAATCACTCACCTTCCCTTGGCCCACATCCCACCAAAGGCGTCCGCAATGTCAAACGCCGAGATCTCCTCGTTGTCCTGGAACTTGAGGAACTCGTCGCCTCCGTGGCCGGTCATGTAGACGAAGATGTTACTCCTCGAGTCGGTCATGAGTCGCTTGCTAGCGGGAGTAGAGTCCGGAAGTCGACCTGCGCGATGGAAACAGCATCAGCACTCGTTCGAACCGCGAAGACCGAGCCAACTGGCCCGAGAGCAGCCTCAAGAACGTCTCTACGTTCACCTCCTCGCCCTTGTAGTCCACCTCAATCTTCTCTCCGTAAAGATCCGTCTTGCGATCTTTGTTGGAGTAGACGGTACCGGCGAAAGGGTTCCGAGGGTTGCAAGCGACGTCGTCGGCGAGCATGAGGATGATCTGCGAATCGGGAATGCCGAGGCGCTTGACGGTGCGATACCTGGGGAAACAGAGCGGGTCAGTTAGAGCTCACACTACGGCGTCCTATTAACCTACATGGCGAGGGTGTTGGCCATGTGCTGCCGAACGAGGGAACAGTCAGCGAGATGCGGCGCGAGCTTGGAAGCCGAGCAGATCTCACCCTGTAGTTGAACCAGAAGCGAGACTGTGGGAACAGGGAGTCAGTTTACGGTCTAAGAGCTACAATCAACCATACATACCGAGCAAACGAGTACAGCCCAGTTGTTGGTGCTGGCTGATGAAGCGGAGACGTGCGTCGACGGCAAGAGCACCGCTAAAGCGAGCAGTGCGACGAGCCAAAGCAGGCTAGCGCAGCCGAAACTACGCTGCACCATCCTACAGCGCCGAAAGGTGGAGGTGAGATGCGACGACGAAACGGCAAGAGGCAAGTTGCTCGAGCAGCTCGAATCGCTGGTTAACCTCGTACTGGATCGCCTCGTTTCTCTATTATGCAAAGTGAGACCATGAGAGAGCAGGGCTGTCTAGCTACAGGCTGATTTACCTCCCTACAGGCCTCGCTTCGTACGGCAGCGACTCTGATGAGGAGCCAGTCGCTTCATCGAGCGCTCTGCCTCGTGCAGAACCGGTGAGCGACTTTACTGGAGCGCTGCAGTTCGAGTACAAGCTCACACAGCTCTTATTTTGCTCTTACAGAACCCTACTCCTGCTCCTGAGCCCGCTGTGACGGCTCCATCGCGTGCGTCTCTCGTCCTCGCGCTGTAACGCGGCGCTGTAGCTCATCAGATCTCCTCTTATTCAAACAGCAGCCTCAATACCATCTCAACCTTCCATCACGCGCATCAAGGGCACCGGTTCGCGCGCTCCTTCCCCTCTCTCCGGCGTCAAGCTCCCTTCCTCGACCTCTTCTCCTCGCCCACTACCAGGCTCACCGACGAAGCAGGCCAAAGGAAAGCAGCGCGAACTATCGGCTAGCCCTCCCTCGATGGCTCGAGGCGCCCCGACGGAGGATCGGTCGAGCGAGAGCACCATCGGCGGAGGGTCAAGGACGGGCGCTGGAGGTGAACAGGGAGGTGTGGGAGTGTTGGGCGTTCGGATGGATAGTCTCGCCGAATTTGGAGTGCCGCCGATGGTAGCTGGACCGTGTAGTCCGTCGTTGGAGGTGAGATTGCTCTCTCACGCCCGTCGTTCGGCGCCGCTCACCTCTTCTTCTCCGCTTCCCTCGCTCCCTTCCTCCCTCACCAGGCCAAGATCGCTCAATTCGACCACATGGCTCGCACTCGAGGCCTCCACTTCAACGACTCGCTCTCTCGCTCCAAAGCCTTCCGCAACCCTCGCATCCACTCGACTCTCGTCAAGATGATGAACGTTGACGAAGCGGCGACGAATTGGGACAAGGCAATTTGGGACCCGAAGGGACTCAACGCCGAGGGAACCGCTAGCAGGATCGGTGCGTTCTCTCTTCCTTCGGCTCCCGTTCGCGTTCGGCCCCCCCTTCGCCTTCTTTCGACCTCGCCCGTGTCGACCTTGAGTTGCTTCTTCCAAGCCGCCAGCCTTAAGCTGACCTTCGCTCGCCGCCCACAGCTGAGATGCAACGTCTACACTCGGAAGCTCGTCAAGCAGGCCAAGCCGCCGGCTCTCGCTCCTCCATTGCCTTCGCCCCTTCTTCCTCCTCAGCCCCAACAAGCATGCACGACCGCGTCGACGAGCAAGCGAGGATTCGCGACTCGCTGGCATCGAAAGCCTCGAGCTCATCGAGGAGTCATCATGGTGGTCATAGGGAGAAGGAGCGGGAAAGGGAGCGAGATCGGGATCGGGATGGAGGGAGAGGGGAGAGGAAGCGGTCGAGGTGGGATTCGGGGGCTGGTGGAGGAAAGAGGGAGAGGAGCAAGAGTCCAGCAAGACGGCATTGAGGTAGTCGTGGCTTGACTGCAAGCACGCTTGCTCTCCTCGACTGAAGCCGGCACACTTCGTTCGATTCGGCGCCGCTTCGCATGCTCTCGAAAGCTTAAAAGGGAGCGGCGGCAGCGGAAACAGCAAACAAAAGAACTTGATTGATAGCACTGACCCTACAAGCTACTGCAAAACGAAGTCCTTGCAGAGCTGGTCGGTGAAGACGACTGCGAGCATGGAAGGGGGTCAACCTTTCGTCGGTTTAAGAAGGTCAACCGCAAGATACCTACCGTAGCAGTACCGCCCGATATAGACTACATCCTCACAGACAGGCCCATCAACTGCGTTAAAAGCGCGTACGGTCAGCGAAGAGCGCGGAAGAGTGCAGACCCACATCGCCGAAGCGCCGAAGCGGCGGTGGGAATCGCTCGTAGCGCGAAGCTGAGGGGCGGAAAGAGCGGCGAGCTTACAGTTCCACATCCCAAAAGTTTTCAACGCGTTGCACGGCAAGACATGCACGTTGGCGGTTCCCGGATCCGAGGGAGTCGGGTGGGGTACGGTCATAAGGTCCTCCCCACAGAAGCAGTGCCCGTTCACAGGGTCATGGTAGGCTGCAAAGAAACCGCCGAGGCCTGTACCGTGTCGAGAAGTCAATTGATGAACAGGCAAAACGAGAGAGAAAGAGCGACGCGTGGCAATGAGCTATGCAATTTGGCTCGGTGTATCCCTCCTGGTCGAAGTAGACGTGGGTGACCGCGCTGGTGTAGTCTGCTATACGTGATACTGGAGGCTCGCCCGGTGCTGGAGCTTGGCAAAACCCAGCTGCAAGGAGAACGACGGTCAGCGGCGAGCTCGGCGATGATGGCCTGGCCTCTCGCGCCGCGAGGAAGGAGAAGTGGTGCGGGAACGAGGAAAGAAGATGCGGGAGCAAGGAGAGAACTCACTGTCATAGTTGTAGTACGTGAAGGCTGAGCCTTGTATCGAGCACGTCGCGCACTCGTTGTTAATAAGGTGGAACGGCGGGAAGCAGGTGAGAGGTCCATTGGAGGTGCACGTTTGACTCAAAGGGAATGTTGCTCCGCACGGTGCGCATTCCAAAGTCTGTGTATCGCCGTAAAAGCCGGCCGGGCACGTCGAGGTGCAGAAGGCGCCGGGCATCAAGAAGAAGCCCGAGCCACAAGACGTAGAGGCGCCGCTGAAATCTTGACAAGTGACGGCAAACGGATCGGGGCAGCGGGTGCAAATTCTTGTGACTGCAGCGTAGCGGGAGAAGGGTCAGTTCGGCGTGAAGGAGCTCGGAGCGGCCGGCGAGGCGTACAGCGCGCTGAGTAGTAGCCCTGCGCACAGGATCCACACGTGCCATCGGGCTTCAAAGAGAGCGACTTGCTGTAGCGAGGGGGGCAGTTCGAGCAGTCAGCGAGCGTTCTCAAGCGAGCTTCGTTCCGCCGAGCTCCTTCCGCCGAGACTTAACTCACCAGCTCAGTACCGTAGTAGCAGTGCAGCTCGCAGCGTCGGGATCAAGGTTTGAACATGGAGCGCAGACATGGGTTGAGTCTGCGAATGGGGAGCGGCGAAGGAAGGTCGAGGTCAGCTTCGGCGAGCTCGCTCTCGAGCGCAAAGAGAGCGAGAGTAAACGCACCGTCTCCGTACGATTCCGTGGGACAGGCAGCGCATTTGCCGCTCTGAAGATAGAGTGTCTTGCTGTGCGAGCAAAGGGAGAGAACGAGTAAGCGCGAGCTCCTCAACCGCTCCTCGCCGACCGAGCGCAGAGGCGTCAACTCACCAGCCAGTGACCTCCGTAAGTGTGCATGATGCAGCATCAGGATCAAGTGTAGCACAGTCGAAGCATTGTGGAGTGGAAGCTGCAGGAGGAGAGACAGTTCAGTCAGCGTTCGGCTCGGCGAAACAAGAGGTGAAGCTGAGCGAAACTTACGATCGGCCACAGTCCCAGGCGGACATAAGCCATTGCAACTCGAGTTGGGACAGCCCCTGCATTGTCCGAGAAGCAGGATCTTGGTCTTGCTGTTTAGGAGGAAGAGAGGTCAACAGAGCACCGAGATACTGTAAGCCATCGCCTCCCCTCGGCGCCGACAGGGAGCAGGCGGAAAGGGAGAATCGACGCTTACCAGCTCAAGACGGTGGTGGCGGTGCAGTCTAGAGCATCGGAGTCGAGTAGACTACATGGCTTACACGTATGGGTCGAGTCTTTGGAGGCGAACGAGCGTCGTCGTCAGCTCCAGATCCCCTCCTCGCCGAGATCGCTCTCGAGCGCTCAAACAAAGACGAGAACAGACTCACCGTCGCCAAAAGAACCGGAAGGGCAAGCGGCACATTTGCCGTCCTGAAGATAGAGCGTTTTACTGGGAAGGCAAAGTAGGAGGAAGGGTTAGCGCGACGCCTCTCCCCCGCCCGAGATTGCCGAGAGAGGTCGAGAGACGACTCACCAGCCAGTGACCTCGGTGAGTGTGCACGACGCGGCATCGGAGTCGAGCGTAGTACAGTCGAAGCATTGGTCATCGGAAGCTGCAGGAAGAGAGATGGGTCAGTCACTGTTCGGCATGCGAAGCGCAAAGCGAAGCCGAGCGAAAGTGAAACGTACGATTGCCCACAGTCCCAGGCGGGCATGCTTTACACGAGCCATCAGGTTGTAGGAAGAGCGTTTTGCTGTGGAGCAGAGAACAGGAGGAGCGATCAGCAAGCGGTTCAAACGAGCCTCGAAGTCCGCCCCGTCAAGGCTTCCTCCGCCGAGGCTTCCTTCCGACGCGAGAGGCGTCACTCAACTCACCAGCTCAGTACCGTAGTAGCAGTGCAGCTCTCCGCATCAGGATCAAGGTTTGAGCAAGGAGCGCAGAGATGGGCCGAGTCTGCAAATCGGGAAATGCGAAGGAAGGTCGAGTCAGCTTCGAGTCAGCGAGAGTGAGTGCACCGAAAGCGAGAGTAGACACACCTTCTCCGTACGAGCCCGTAGGACAAGCAGCACATTTGCCATCTTGAAGATAGAGCGTCTTGCTACGGAGGTACAGGTGGGTGAGTCAAGATCGCCGAACTTTGAAAGGGAAAAGACGAACCAAGAAGTGGCAGCAGTTGATGAGCAAGTAGCTGCATCGGGATCACTGCAGCTGATACATGAACGAGTAGCGTCTAAAGCATCGAGATCGGAAAGGGCAAAAGGGGAGGAGAGGAGTGAAGGAAAGCGAGTCAGCTTCGGCGATTGCTAAAAGGAGCAGGGTCGGCGCGGATAGGAAGAGCTCGAGCCGCACCATCTGCATAGGTAGCTCCTTGGCATTTCTGAGTGCAGGCTCCACTCTGGAGGTAGTACTTGTCGTTGCTGGGGACGAGGGAAGAAGCGTCAGTCGGGGCTTCAGGGTTGGCTCGACCTCGCTCGGCGCTCGGACGCTCCCCTTCCTCCAAATCGAAAGTCGATACTCACCAAGATGTAGCGGCGGATGACGAGCACGTAGCGGCGTTGGCATCCTTGCATGCAGCACAGACGAGCAGGAGAAGCGAAGGAAACCGGCAGGTGTCAGCTCGGACTCGTCAGCTCTTCGCTTCGCTCGCAAAGGCGACTGACTATCAGCGAAAAGTCCAGCGCCACATTCTTTGACGCAGGCTCCGCCCTTGAGGTACAGCGTCTTGCTGTGTCAGTCAACGCGTCAGTAAGCGTCGCCGAATCGTCTCGAGAGGAAAAACGAACCAAGAAGTGGCGCCCTTGTTGCTGCAGGTAGCAGCATCCGGGTCGGTGCAGCCAATACATGCCCGAGTGGTATCTTGTGAGGTCGTGTAGTGAAGAAGAGAGGACGTAGGGAAAGGGAATGAGCGAGAGCGGATCAGCTTCGGCGATCAAGCGAGGTGGGTGCGCAGGGGAAGGACTCACCATCAGCGAAAGCAGCTCCCTGGCATGTCTGGGTACATCCGCCGTTCTGAAGGTAGTACTTGTCGTTGCTGTGGAAGGGAGCAGCGTCAGCAGGGGTTTCGGCGTTCGTTCGGCTCGGTGCTCAGAGGCTCGAAAGCGGCGCCGAGCTGTGAGAGAGTACTCACCAGGACGTAGCCGCAGATGATGAGCAAGTAGCAGCGTTGGCATCCTTGCAAGCGACGCAGGCGTGGTTAGTAGCTGTAGAGACGAGAAAGTCAGCTTCGGCGCGGGAAGAAAACTCGCTCGAGGGAAGACTTGCTATCGGGGAAGGTGGCTCCCGCGCAGGTCTTCCTACAGACGCCTCCCTGAAGGTAGTTCTGCTTGCTGTAAGATGGCGAAAGGGGCGTCAGTGAGAGTTTTCGCCGATCGGTCATGAGGCAAGCCTCGGTCGAGTCTGAGAAGACGTACCAGGAGAGGGCGTGATTGGCATCGCACGTAGCAGCGTCTACATCCTTGCATGCAATACACTTCTTGGTGGAGTCTGCATCGATATCGACGAGCGTCAGCCTCGGCGCCGAAAGAGGAAAGAGCAGCCAACCTCGCTCACCGTCCTTGTAGAAGCCATCGCCACAGTCCGAGGAGCAAGTGCCATCCTTGGTGAGGTAGAGGGTCTTGCTGTGAGAACGTAAGGGGGCGAAGATGTGAGCGGGACACGAGATCGAAAGCGAGCAAGTGAGAAGGCGGAAGCGCTCACCAGCTCGTCGCCTTGGTCGAAGTACACGTAGCTGCATCGGGGTCACCACACTTCAAGCAGGATCGAGTAGTATCTAGAGGAAGAGAGAAGGTTGCGGTGGGGAGAAAGCGAGGGTAGGAGAAAGCGGAGGGTACAAGGCAAGTCAGCTTCGGCGATCATCGAGCTTGAGCGAGGCCAGCTCGCACCGAAAGACGAACCATCTGCGAAAGTAGCGCCCTGGCATGTCTGAGTGCAGGCTCCACTTTGGAGGAAGTACTTGTCCTGGCTGTAGGCGAAGGAAGCTGTCAGCGAAGGCTTTCGGCGCTGGCTCGACTCGGCGCGCTTCCGACTCGGCGCTCTGAGCCTTCCCCAAGTGCAAGTGAATACTCACCAAGACGTTGATTCGGAAGAGGTACAGGTCGCCGCGAAAGGGTCAGAGCAGGCTTGACATGCGCCGGCTGTGGAGCAAAGACATCAGCCTCCGTTTCGCCGAGGGGGAAGAGGAAGGAGAGGGGGGAGAACGAACCCTTCTTATCCCAGAACGTCGCTTGAGGGCAGCTGCCAATACATTTTCCTTGCCACAGCCTGGTGCGGGGAGAGCTAGGAGCAGCAGAAGACGGTCAGCGAAGATCAGGCGCCGAGGGGAAGAGAGGCGACTAACCAGGCCGTCGCTCCCGAAGCCGTGCATGTCGTAGCGTGGAGGTCGACTCGACGGCAGCTCAAACAGCGCCTTTCTCCATTTTCGGAGCTAGGAAAGCCCGACGAAGGGCAAGTAGCCACGCATCGCCCGAGGCCGCCCTCCCAGTACACGCCGGCCGAGTTGACCCTGATGAGGTAAAAACGCGCGTCGCTGTTGGAGAGAAGGGTTAAGCTTGCTATACACGGGAGACTTTTCTTCCTCAACTCACCAAGCGAGGGCGCCAGCGGTCTTTGAACAGCGTGTCGTCCCGACCCCGTACTTGCTCTCGCAGCTGGCGCAAGTCGAGCCAGCAAGGATCGTACCATCAGGACAGCTACGAGCACCAGCTCCTTGCGCAGAAGCTGTACGATGAAAGGTCGGCGCATGTTTGACTTTCACTCCCGCCTCGTCAACTCACCGTTGAGGGTGTGCCGTTTCCGCTGCTCGGGGGAGAAGGAGCCGTATTTGAGGATCTTGTAGGGCACGAGACCCTGTACAGCGGTCAGTATGAGCAGCAGCAGTAGTAAGCCTGCTTGTCGCGCCATGCTGTTGACGTGAAGAGCAGAGGTAGAGCGGTCGATGGGAGAGCAGGTGAGCTTGACGATCGACCGAGAGTTTGTCTCTTCCCTCAATCAAGCCGGAAGGCGCCCTCCGATCCCTAACCGAGCTGAGTGAAGCTTGATGGTTGATATTCTGAGAGTCGCGCGGCTTCCCTTGACGGGCATCGCGCGAGTAGGAGGAGAAAGATCGTCGAAAAGGGAGACCTCGGTGAAAGCGCGTTTGCCTCGAAGACAAGGGCGGGAAGCTTCCTGAGTCTGAGGAGCAGGTCGTAGATACTTTGGAGTAGTCCTATGAGCCTAGTCGGCCGCTGTACTCGAGCAGATGAGGCGAGGCGACCTTCAGCTGCCAGCCTCCCCCACATCTCTCAGAGCACCGAGGCCGACACGAGGCGAGGAAAAGCACCTGCGAGCGACTAAAATCGACGAGTGAGACGATCGAGGGTTCATTTCGTATTTCGGCAGCCTGCAATCGAAGGAAGGGTCAGCCACGGCGAGCGACGAAGGATGCGAAGCGAGCAGCTGACTTGCTGGTGCTGAATCTGGCGTGGTGGGGGGTACAAAAGCAAGCTCGTACATAGCTTTGAACCCAAACGATTCTCTCCCTGCGAGAAAGGCGGGAGAGAACTCACTTCAGCCGCGAGAATTGAGAGAGGGCGAGGAGCAACTGCTCTGCTCGCTTTATGACCAGTTCCACCGCAAAAAGTCCAAGTAGATCGTATTGAGAAGCATTCGAGCTTTTCGTGCTGTCCTGTACTGTCGCCGATGTTCTGTCGCCGAGGAGAAAGCAAAGGTCGAGAACAGACGCGTCTCGAGCTGCTGAGGTCGACGCGTCGAGATTTGAGCAAAGAGGACGGTAGATGGACGAGGACGGTCGTGGTAGAGTGTATGAGCATTGCTACAGCTGCTCGGTCGAGACGCTCAGTGCAGCGGGGAGGAGAAGGGAAGGAAATCAGCTCGGGCGCTCAGCTCTCTCCTCTCGCCTCGTCTTCGCGCTGCTCCACCCTGGATGGACAGAGCTGTGGTGAACGAATCATGCTTGATCTGACTGCTCGGGAGCCGCTCGGGCGTGTGCTCAACTAGCTATCCTCCTGTCCAGGAGCAATCGCCGAATCACCGCCGAGCAGCTGCTCAACTCCAGCTTCTGAGGCTAAAGACGGCTCGTCGCCTCGTCTTTCTCAACATCTTCGCTCGCGCAGCTCCGCAGCCTTCGAAGCCTCGAGAGCCTTTCGCGGCCTTACGAATCCCTGCGAGCGGTGACTGGGAGCTTGATCGCGTCAAGCGTTGCACTACAGCTCTTTGGTGGTCTCAAATACTTGTACATCACACAAGCCCGGATCAACCAGCTTTCATAGCCCACTAGTAGCACGCTCCACCTCCATTGACGACTGCAAAAGCAAAGCCGAGGTCAGCTTCGGCGCTCGCCTCAAGAAGCCCGGCGTGAGAACGTACGGGTGCAGCTGTCGCCATTGAGGACGACGTCACGGCAAGCAGAAGCAGCGGAGGGGACTGCAAGAGGCGAATTGATCAGCAGGACGCCCGTGCGAACTTCAACTCGCGAATCATCGCCGAGAAGTAGCCACTCACCCAAAATCGTCGCGTAGCTGCAGGGTCCCTTCACGAAGCTGACCGCTCCAGCGAGGACGGCATAAGTCGGGTTTCCGGTAGAGATGTGGCAATGCTTGGCCGTGGCGCTTCCGGCGACATTGGCGTAGGTGCTGAAGGGGGCGCCTTTGTTGGCGGCCGCCTGAGCGCAAAGAGCGGGAGTGAGGGTGCCGTCGAGGCTGTTGTCGGGGGCGTTGTTCTGGTAGTATCCGGCGAAGATAGCAAAACGCTTGTTGGAGATACACTGCTTGTTGATCACGACGTCGCCGGCGGCCTTGCAGGTGAGCGCCGAGGTGCTGCTGCAGGTCGCGGAGCCAGGGAACGCCGAGGGCGAGTCGCACGCGATGCAGGATTTGGTGGGAGCTGTTTAGAAGTATGAGAAGATTCGCGGTAGACGTAGAAGGAGAGGGAGGGCAAGGAAGATGGAGGAAAGGGAGCGCCGAGAAAGGGTTAGCTTTCGGCGCTAGCTTTTCAGCTTGAGGTGGACTGACTGTCGAGGTAGGTTCCCGAGGGACAGGTAGAAACACAGGCTCCATTGTGAAGGTAGAAGTTGGGCTTGCTGTGTAGGTGGAAGGAGGTAACGGCGAGATCTGAGTCAGCTGAGCGATCCCAAGCTTCGAGAACGTAGGCAAGGGGTGAGCTTACCAAGAGGTAGCGGCAGATGAAGAGCAGGTAGCAGCGTTGGGATCCTTGCAAGCGACGCAGACGTGATTGGTAGCTGTATAGCAGGAAGAGTCAGCTTCAGCGGGCCGAGGAAGTTCGGTCGAAGGCAGACGGACTGTCGGGGAAGTTCGCTCCAGCGCAGGTCTTCACGCACGCGCCACCTTGTAGAAGAAGAGTCTTGCTGTTGGAGAGAAGTAGAGTCAGCCAAAGTCGCGAGAAGCTTCGCCGAATCGCCGAAACGGAAAGACGGAGAGCGAGGGGCGAGTGCAGGGCGAAAGGAGGAACTTACCAAGAGGTAGCAGCCGTAGACGAGCAGGTAGCAGCATCGGAATCAGTGCAGGCCTTGCACGTGTGCGACGAAGCTGCGAGGGCAAACCGAGTGTAAAAGAGAGATTCGAAGTCGGGTGGCGAGCGATAGACTTGCCATCGCCGAAGTTGGCGCCGTTGCAGCTTTGCACGCACTTGCCACCTTGGAGGAAGAGGATCTTGCTGTTGAGAGGAGGAGGGTCAGCGCAAAGCTGAGGGAACGGACCGCCGACGTGCCGATGAGAAGGAGGGGGGAAGGAGGGGCACCGTGACGGAGAGGCGAAAGGAAGAAGGATGAGCTTACCAAGAGGTAGCGCCACTCGACGTGCAAGTAGCAGCATCGGAATCAGCGCACGGCTTGCAGGCATGAGCGGTGGCTGTCGGTGGAGAAAGCGAAACCGTCAGCTCGGCGTTCATCAGTCGCCTTCCGAGGCTCGAAGAAGGGGCTCACTGTCACCAAACTGTCCAGCGGGGCAGGTATCAATGCACTTTCCAGCGCTCAAGAACTTTGTCTTGCTGTGCAGTGCAAGAAAGGGTCAGCAAAAGGGAGGAGAGACATCGAATCAGAGCCGAGCCGAACTCACCAAGAGGTGGCGGCCGTAGAGGTGCACGTCGCCGCATCAGCGTCAACGGTAGAGCATGTCTTGCAGGTATGAGTCGTATCCGTGGAAAGAGAAGGGTCAGAAATGCAGCGGGAGCAGCAAAAGACGGGCGAAAGGAGTGACTGACCATCGCCGAACTGTCCGGCCGGGCAGGCGGCGCACTTGCCGTTCTGCAGGTAGAGCTTGCCGCTGCACGAGAATAGCAGAAGAGTGTAAGCAAGATCGACGACGCCCCTTGAGCTCTCTCAGAGGACTTACCAAGACGTAGCGCCCGAGCTGGTGCAGGTGAGAGCATCGGGATCGGCGCATGCTACACATTGGTTCTTGGCCGTGTCGAGATAAGTCTTTCCGGTACAGTCGGGAACGCAGAGACCGTTGATGAGACGGAAGTTGAGGTTGCTGAAGGAGAGGAAGGCCGCCAAAAGTCAGCTCAGGGAAGGCCAAAAGGAGCAGCAAGTGTCTCCCTACCATCCAAGGATCGTCACTCCTAGACCGAGTAGAGCTGTAAATATGAGTACGAAGAGTCAGCTATAAGTTCGACAGGCAAGAAAAGGCGGCGACTGACGATCACGCTTGACGACCTCGGCGTTGGCCTCGCCGGAGTTGATGGGACCGGCAGCAACGTATGAGGCGGCAGCAAGGAGTAGGAGTAGTGATGGAGCGCGGAGTTGTTTTCGCGAGGTGAGCGAGAGAGTGAGAAAGAAAGAGAGAGCGGCGTCGAGAAAGTGGTCGCTCCTCAATGAGTTGGAGCTCGTCGGCGAAAGAAGACTGTTGGAGGTCGGGCTCCGTCTTCCGAGCTCGAGGGTTGTAAATGAACTCAATCATGAACGTTGGGAATCATCGCACCTCGCGAAGACCATACAGGTCAGCGTAGAAGCGGGGTCGCTGCTCGGCGCAAGCGAGAACGTCGAGCAAGCTTCAACTTCGGTCAAGCAGGCTCCTCCGAGCACACCATGTCGCTTGGTAGGTCGTTCTTGCACCAGAGCGCTAGTGAAGCACGATGCGTTGCAGGAGCGTCCGTCGAAGGAGCCCTCCCCTCCCGGTCGACCTGCCTCAACGAGCGAGGCCAGGCTTCTAGAGCTCGTAACGAAAGATGGGAAGCGGCCGAAAGGAAGGAGCAGGGATATTGTTGGCGCTCCAGAGGCGATCAAGGAGATGAAATCTAGACATGCGGGAAAGATCAGTACATGGAGAAGCAAGCCCGCTTGGAGCTCCCCTCTCCCCTTCCCTCTGGAGAGCTCGCTGCTCCCTCACTCGTGGTAACGGAGAAGGGCCAGAAAAGGGGAGGGTGGGAGTCAAAGAACGGGAAGCTCACCTGACGCTGAAAGTAGGGTACTCCCCCGAAGGCGTAAAACGAGAAGGTGGTCTTCCTTCGAGCGCCCTGGTTGACGGCGACGGCGATGGGTCGACTCGGTCGACTCAGCTTCAGGTTTTCTGAGTGGCTGAGCCGTGACCCCAACGCTCCTTGACCTTTTGACGACCTGTCGAGCAGAAATCAAAAGATCGATGAGCTCATAACGAGTAGAGCGAGCCTCAAAGCACTCACCGAGAGCATCGGCCTGCCTGATCGGCTCGGGGACTCGCGCCGTAGTCGAGCAGGCGAGCGTGAGTTGCATGGCGGTGTTGAGCGACACCCGATGTCCTTCCGAGACGAAGACGGGGTTGGTGCTGCTTGGAGCGGGCGAGGAGAGAAGCGCCTGCGAGCATCGTGAGCGTCAGCTCCATTCGGCGCGCGAGCAGCAGAAAAAGAGCTCACGGCACCCAGGCCCTTGCCATTCATGTTGCGAAGACTGATCCAATCACCTCGGTCTTGTAGCAGAGCTTTGGTCGCTTTTCGCATCCCCTTTTGCGACGAACGAAAGTCGCTCGGGTAGGCCTGCGAGTCGTCTTCGAGCGAGGGAGGTAGCGCAGAAGATGCAGAGGGTGGCAAATCCGAGGGTAAAAGAGGATGGTACTCCTTGGCTATAGACGAAGACGGTCAGCATCGCCGACTTCGCTTCATGAGTCGACCGAGACAACTCACCGACTCCAATCGTCGGCAAATCAGCGAGCAATCCGACGGCCACCGCAGAGCCAGCTTCCCGAACATGCCATCTTCCGTTCCCATCAACGAATAGCAGTTGTGGTATCGGTCCTCCAGCAGCGCGCAGGTCGTCTAGAAGAGAAGCGAGCGGAGCGGCCTCGCGAAACGAGAGGAAAGAGGGGATGTACGGCGTTTCGCGCAAGCTGATAACGCGTGAGATCTTAGTGATGAGCTGTAGAGATGAAGGTCAGTATCGAAATTCTTCAAAGCAGCGCAGAAAGGCTCACTCTGAGCTGGGGGAAGGAGAGGACGGCTAGGACGGCGATTCCCTCCTCGCCGGTGCCATCCTCGCGAAACGAGATATCGAGTCCGCCGACCACAGAAAGCCCTTCGACCTGCTGCAGCTCTGCATGGTGCACCTGAGGCTTCCAGAGATCCTGCTCGACGACCGTCGCGTCGGAGAAGTAGAGCGCGTCCGCCGAGTTGAGCGAAGGTGGTCGCAGGGAGAAGGAGAGAGCAGCGTCGTGGAAGATTGCTGAAGTTGCTTGTTCGTGCTGGATCCTTGAGTTCCAAGCAAGTCAGCCTGGGCGGCGACGAGAGCGGAGGGAGCGAGTCACGCACCTCGTCCAGTCTGCTACGACAGCCTGTAGCTCTGCAGGCAGGTTGAACACCATCCTCGACAGCGGTGAGAGCGGTCCAGTCGAGCTGTAGGTTGTTAAAGTTGTAGGCGAGAAATTGGCGGGAGGGGAAGGAGCGCCAAGTCGAGCTCCGCTCCTTGCCTCCCGCCAGTGCCCACCGTTTCGTCCTAACAGCATGAGGTGAGCTCTCGACCAGATTCTGTAGCTTTATATACTCCTGCTCACTTTCTAGTACCCTCTCTCGCACCCAACTCGCCAGTCTCGCCGCCCTTCGTCCCATCGTGATCTGTGGCCCTTCTGGCACGGGCAAGTCGACCCTGCTCAAGAAGCTCTTCGACGACTTCCCCGGCAAGTTTGGCTTCAGCATCTCGCGTGAGTCGTGCTCCCTTCAGCTCCCTGCCTTCCCTCGTCTTGCGCACGTCGAGCTGCGACTGACGCGAGTCTTGCTCCCTTCTTCGCTTGCTGCTGCTGCTGCTTACCAACAGACACGACTCGCGCCCCTCGTCCTGGAGAGGAGAACGGTGTTTCCTACCACTTCACCACCCGCGAATCGTTCCTCGACCTCGTCAAGGCCGACGGTTTCATTGAGCACGCAGAGTTCAGCGGCAACATGTATGGAACCTCGGTTAAGGCCGTTGAGGACGTCGCCAAGGATGGTGGAAAGAAGTGCATCCTCGACATTGATACTCAGGTGAGCTGCAGGGACGTAGGGCGCTCTCGGCGAAGAAGGAAGGCTGACCCTCTCCTCTCCGTTCTCCTTCGCATCGCTACTGCTCGACAAACAGGGTGTCAAGCTCATCAAGCAGCACCACCCCCACCTCAACCCCGTCTACGTCTTCATCGCCCCTCCCTCCCTCGCCTCCCTCCGCACCCGCCTCACCGGTCGCGGCACCGAGACCGACTCCTCCCTCTCCGCTCGGCTGGCAGCAGCCATTGGAGAGGTCGAGTACGCCAAGACTGGCGCTTTCGACGTTGTCGTGGTCAACGATGACCTCGAGAGGGCGTACGGCGTTCTCAAGGGTATCGTCGTCGAGAACAAGACCGAGGGCGACAAGCTGCCCGCTTTCGAGGAATAGATGGCTAGGGTGTAAAGAGGATTATTATTGGGACTCGGAAGCGGAGAAGAGAGGCATCAGTTGCAGCGAAGAGCCTCAAGTACTGCTCCTTCGCCTTCTCGGCTTTCGCGAACAAGCTTCGGCGTAGAACTGCTTGTATTTCTCGGCGCCTCGCCACATCTAGTAGTAGTACCCAATCCTTCGCCCTCCTAGCGCCATATCCTCCCTTTCCAACGCAAGCATCAAGACCCACATCCCATCCCTCAGATTGGTCGTCCTCGGCTCGTAGCCTCTCCGTCGCTTTCGCACCCTGCTCGAAGATCGAAATCAGCTCCCATGCAGGGAGGCGAGAAAGAAAAAAGAACACTCACAATGAGCAGAGCTCGGTTATCACGGCCTTCTTCCACGCCAACTGACCTCCCATGCCCAAATTCCACCGCCGAGGAGCGAGATGCTCAACCTCCCCTCTCACAGGCCACGCCCGCCACACTTCCAACCAGGCGAGCAGCATATTCCCCAATTCCCTATCCTTCTCACTCGGCTGCTCCTCCGCTTCGGGCCGTAGTAGATCTTGCCATCCTGCCTCTCCCGCTCCCTCGCCCTCGCCCTCGCCCTCGCCCTCGCCCTCGCCCTCGCCCTTCGCATCCCACTCGGGGCGCAAGACTTGAGCAAAAGTCTCGAGCAGCTCCTCCATCTTCGTCTCACGCTCCCTTCTTGCCTTCTCCTTCTCCTTCCACCCTACCTCGCCCAGCCTCACTTGAGGCAGCTCCTCCAAGAGCTCCTCCTCCCCCTCGAGCAGAGTGAGCCCCGAGAAAAAGTGAGGGAACTCGGCGTCCCGTGCGAGGATGATGGCGGCAACGGACGAAATGAGTTCTTGTCTGAGGATTCCGAGGAGTGGAGTGCGGCTGAAGTCGTGGCGGGTGAGGGAGAGGAGAGAAAGGATGAGGGGAGGGAGGTCGGGGCATGTATCGCCCATGCTTGAACAGCGAATGAGGACAAGGCGGTTAGTTGCGTGGTGGAGTAGATGCCATTCAAGACGGTTCTGCACCTTGAACTGTCAGTAATCCTGCTCCGGCGTCGTGAGAAAGAGGGATCTAAGCCGGCGCACCTTCTCCTCTTCGGCAAGGCCCTCGAGCTCGTTCAACCTCTTGAGAAGCACTTGGTGAACTTCCTGGTAGCTCTCAGCGTCCTCCAATGCCTGTTCGACCCTTAGCTTCGCCTGCTTGGTCCCGACTCCCCCGGTCGCTCGTTCAACCGCGTCGCTGAGCGCCTGCTGCTGGTCTTCAGGTAGTCGCGCAAGTTGAGGAAGCACGGTCGACTCGAGTAGTTGCCAGAAGACCTCCTTCGGTAGCGTCGAGTGAGCCTTCGAAAGCGATTGGCCGAGACGAGACGGCGAGGACGAGTCCGGACGAGCTGTGGAGTCGAGAGATGGTGAAGGGCGGGTGAGAGCGCTGGGTGGAGCCATGCACGAATCAACGAGTTGTTGCCGGTCTTCCATGTCGGCCGAGAGCGAAGAGCAAGATGAAGAGGCAGCAAGAGAGCGCGAGAGCGAATCGAGCTTCGGCGCCCTCTTTGGGCTTCGCAAGGGGCACGAGACGACGACTCTCGCTTGCTCAAAGGGACAAGTAGACTCTCTACGGATCACGTACAGCGCACCGCTTCTCTAGCCTTGCAGCACAATCTCCCAAAGACGCATCTTCCCCTTTCCGCTGCGAAAGGTCGAGGGTCAGCGACAGCCGAAGGACGGTAGCAAGCTTCAGCAGCTCACCTGTACTACTCGTCTAAGCACTCTCTCCGCCGATGACAATATCACCCACACGAAGCTTGGTGAAGCCAAGCTTGCTCCTCAGCGTCCTGTTCGGTTCAAATCATTAGCTGCTGCACCTCAACCACCTCGGCGTAAGGAGCAGCAAGCTCACCTCCTGTAGCCCTTCCTCCTCTTGAACTTTTCCACCTCAAACATCTTGCCCTTGGTGTGCTCCAAGACGGTCAAAGTCGCCTGAACGACGCTCTCCTCGAGCGCGGGCAGCGAGTCGGGGTGCCTCTGCCAATCCCTGGGAACTCCCTGAGCGTTGACGACGCTCCTGCTCATGCTCGGTACGAGAAGCTCGCGCTTGTTTGCCTCGAGGACGGCCGAGCCAGCAGCTGCTCCTCCGCCGTTTGCTGGCGAGGCAGCGCGGAGAGTGTAGTCCCTCGAGCCGACTTCTAGGATGCGAGTGAGGGCGATGGTGTCTCCTGGCTTAACTCCCTTCATCTTGGGAATGGTGAGGACATCGTCCTTGGTCAAGAGGTAGCGACGGCCGAGGAGGAGGGCGGAGATGTAGTGGGAGGGTTGCGAGCGGAGGAGCGAGAGGGCGGAAGGGCCGCTGTTGTAGCAGAGCAAGTTGGATTAGCTCCTGAAACACTTTCTGCAGCCTCCTCGAGGCTCAAGAGACGTACGAAGTGGATGACTCTGGCAGAGGAGCTGGGTTAAGCGAGTTTGGGTGCTGGTGCAGAGGGAGGGTGGGAGGGAGAGAGGTGGCGGTAGGAGGCGAGAGGAGGGTGGAAGAAGTGCTCAATGGCCGTGCAGCCAAAGCGAAAGCGGAAGGCGAAGGCTTGCACGAGCAAGCGACTCGCGTGCTGGCGAGCAGACGAGAGGAAGAAGCTGTTTGAAGGGGCGAGAGCGCTAAGTTAGTGGACTACAGAGCTACAGCAGGTACCGTTCAATGGAAAGAGCATACCGAGTGCTCGTGACATGGTGCTGGTGAGGGGATGACGGCAGAGCCAACCTGCTCGCGCTTGCCCGCCTTCGCTTTCAAGCCCGCGAAATCGAGCCTTCGCGAAAATGAGGGAGGCGCTCTAATGCAGCTCTATTAGCCCTATAGGTGTACAAAAATGTCTAAAAATGCTCTATCTAACCCTTCCAACTCCCTACTGGCCAAACTGCAGAGCGAAAGGTGTCAATCTCGGGCTGCTCGGCGAAGGCAGGGAAAGGGGAAGGCGAGAACTCACCACATCGGGGTTGTTGTTGATGTAGCTGATTCCGCCAGCTCGGAAAGTGTCCTATCACAATACGAGTAAGCGTCAAGATCTCTCAGCTTCAAAGCTCTGTACACTCACAGCGATCAGCTCGGTCGCGTTGACTTTGAAACTGATGCTCGTCTTGTTCTGTTGCTCGTAAGCCGGCCAGACCAACGGCGTCGTCGAGGTAGTATTGATCGCTCCGTTGGGGTTCAAGTCGTTGGCGAAGTTGATCCAGTACTGACCGTGAGAGAAGGAGGAAAGAGTCAACGCCTAGCTCGCCGAAAGAAGGGCGAGACTAACCTACATCGCTCATTCCGTTGCGCAGAGTAATCTGCTCAGGAGTCGTAGCATTGACGGTCGACCAAACCCAGGGAATCTCAGCTCCGTGCGAGACTGTAGGACGATCGCAAGGTCAGCTCGGCGCTCCCCTCTTTCCCTCTCCTCGCCCGCTCAGCAGCCTACTCACCTCCCAAATACTCGGCCTCTCCCTCCGACCTCTGAGAAAACTGATAGCTCCACACCGGCATCTCCCCTCCGTCGACTCCACTCCACTGATTAGCAGCCGCCAACAGCGCCCTCCTCGGCGCCTCAAAAGCGAGGTCGCCAAAGATCGAGCTGGCCCGTTTGAACTGCTTGAAGAGATACTTGACGTTTCCCGTGTTGTAGGGCGAGCCGTAGGACTGAGTTGAGGGGTAGAAGCGAACGAGAGCGGCGATGGCGGTGGAGGTGGCGTCGGGGAGTTGGTTGCCGAGCCAGGCGAGGAGTTGAGCGTCGGTGGTGAGAGCTGTTGGGAGAGGAGGGTCAATGAGATTCTTTGGCACCAAGCGTTTGGTTCCGCAACCGGCACACCGGTGGAGTAGTAGGTCGTGGATGAGACGAACTCGGGTCCCTGCGAAAGCGAAAGAGCGCCGAGGTCAGCTTCGCTCGGCACACACTACGCAGTTGGCGGCGTATAGAGTGGTTGGTGGTACATTAGGCTGAGGAGAACAGTAGTAAAAGCGCTCACCTCGTCCAAGTTGGTCCCAACGATGAGCGGCACTCGGCGCAAGTTTCCCGCCGAGTAAAGCTTCGACGGCAAGTCGGGGACCATCAAACCATCTACCGTCGGCGCGTAAGGGAATCCGCCATACGTCTTGACCTTGCTTTGGCCGACGAGGATGGAGGCAGCGGTGGCGTTGCGAAGGCAAGCAAGTTGCTCTTCGGCGATGACCGCGCTGCAGCCGGCGGAGGCGAGGATGAGGCTGTACTTGGTGTCATCTGCAACGTACAGCCATAGTCAGCTCTTTCTTCTATCCGCTTAACAGCTCACAGAGCTCGCCGGGAAAAGAGAGCGAGCTCGGCAAGATGCGAAAGGACTCACCGCTCGGCGCCTTCTTCGCCGGGTAAGAACTCGTGTAGTCGAAGGCGGGAGCCGTTCCCGGCGCTCCAGACTCGAGGATAGCGGCTCTGAAGAGATCAGTCGAGTTCTCGGGGCGGATGGAAGAGAGGTGCATCGAAACGGCGATGGCTAGAAAGGAGGGCGTCGAAAGTCAGCCGGCGCCGAGACTCGAGAGAATCGAATGCGAGGGTCAGGGAAGGCGGATAGCTCACCTCCTGCTGATTGACCAAAGATAGTGACCTTCGAGGGGTCGCCACCGAAGAGCGCGATGTTGTCTTGCACTGTAAACGGGGATTCGTGTCAGCGCCGAGCGGCGAATGGACCCCGCAAGCCTGAGGGAAAAGCATACCCCATTGGAACGCCAGCCTGCAAGCAAAGAGGCTGTTAGGTTTAATCTCTACGCCTTTTCAAACCGAAGTTCGGTACAACTCACGCCTGATCCTGCAGCCCGAGGTTGAGCGCCCCTTGCTCCCTCAATTCGGGCGAGACGAGGAAGCCGAGAGCGCCGAGCCGATAGTCGAGGGTAACAATAATGACGGACTTGTTAATAGCTTTCGATCGAAGCACGAGATTAGTCGGCTTGTACGAGTTGGCGCCTGCGCCGAGGGGAGAGCAGGACGGAAGGGGGAGTAACGGGTCAGTGAGGCCTACTCGGTATAGTGAAGCCCCTTGCGAGCACTCACCACCACCCATGAAGCTTCCACCGAAGATGTAGACCATCACGGGGAGACCAGCGGTTTGGCGAGTGCCTTGAGGACTGGCGATTCGGCGAGGGTGTGAGCTTCGCTTCGAAGAGAAAACGATGCTTGCTCGCTTACCGGTAGATGTTGAGGTTTAAACACTTCTCGCTGAGCACCTGCTCGACCGTCGAGTCAGCTCTCTTTCTCCTCCAGGCGCCGGGGAGAGAAAGCCGAAAGCCGAACTCACCCCATTGACGTACTGACCGCACCTCGGTCCAAAGACGATTTTGCTCTGCACCGTTGTATCATTGGTGAGAGCGAGAGGTTGTGGTGAAGCGAACCTGAGCTCCCCAATCGGCTGCTGAGCGTAGGGAATTCCCTGCCACTGCTCGACTCGACTCAGGATCTGCGAGCGAGGAGAAAGCGTCAGGCGTGGAAGAGTTCATGGTTGCAAGGGACTGCTACTCACCTTCCCTTGATAAATACCTGTGGGCGTCGAGATCGTCGAGCCGACAGAGCGCCGCTCCAGCCTCCCGCCGCCGAAGGAGGGAGCGGCCTGGACGAGAAGGAAGCAGGCGAAGCAGAGCAGCAGCTTTGTTAGGGAAGGCATGGCGAGCCTTCTACAGCTTCTGCACCGATGCTCAAGAGCGTGAAGTAGTTGGTACGAGAAAGAGTGACGAGGGTGAGCGAAGGAAGGAGGGAAAGAGCGAGCTCGACTTCCCGTCGCGAGGGACTTCTCAAGCTTCGTTGCTACCAGCTCAGCTCGCGCTCAGGCAATCTCGGGAAGCGGTTGAACCATCACTGCGCTTCCGTAAGCCCGCCTCGAGAGTAGATGATAGGCTCGTGGAAGCGGTCGTTGAGATCCCGCGAAGGGCCCCGACTCACAAAGGGGACCGAGAATCTTCTCGCCTCGCTCGAAACTCGAAGTATCGTGGTGCAGAAACTCTCTTTCGCATGACGGTCGAATAAAATGGGGGGTCGGAAAGGCAGGGAGTTGTATTTTGGGCAACAAAGAGGGGTACGGCTAGACGAGAGAGGCCAGCTCGCCAGGTCGCTCGCCCAAGTGTGTATCCAAGCACTCCTCAAATCCACCTAAACCGGGGACTTTCGACAAGTCGAAGCCTCAACTCTCTCCGTTTAATCGAAGAGTCCGAAGCTGCGAGAAGAGAGAGCACAAGTCAGCGGCCGTTCTCGAGAAGCGCTTCGGCGACGACGAAGGTCAAAGCAAAAAAGACTCACCCCATGTCGTCGTCAGACTCCTCGGCCTCCTCCTCCTTCTTCTCCTCAGCCTTGGGGGCATCGGCGGAAGCGGCGGCGGCGGCAGGGGCGGCAGCGACGGCGAAGGCCTCGGGGTTCTCGAGGTAGGCCTTGGCCTTCTCGGCACCCTCGAAGGTGATGTCGGTAGCAAGAGCGACGGCGAGGAGGTTCTTGTACGAGTTGACGAGCGAGTGGACAACCGAGGGGAGGGTAGGGTAGTTGAGGGCGAGCGAGATGGCGGCGATGGTCTTGACTCCCGACATGAACGACTCGAGGAGAGCGGACTCCTCGATGTCGAGAACACTCTCTCCGAAGAGCTGTCCCTGGTCGAAGATCTGGATGATCTTCATTCCGTAGGTGAAGGGAGACTGTGGGTTGGGGAGAGGTTAGCGCTCCGTCGTCTTCGCCGAACGAAAACGAAACGCTGAACTCACGATGTTGAGCATGTTGAGGAGGGTAGCCTCGGAGGATCCGACACGCGAGCCGGCAACGACGAGGTGGATCTCGGAAACGATCTCAATGGTTCCACGGGCGATCTTGGTAGGGATGTTGAGGGCCTGGAAGAAGGAGGTCTTTCCGGGCTCCATACCAGTGTTTCCGGGGGGAACGAAGACGTCGTTGGGGGCGTAGGCTCCAGCCTTGGCGGGGGCAGCAACCTTGTTGGCAAGGATGAGCTCACGAACCTCCTTGAGGTCGCCCGAGGTGAAGACGAATCCGACGTTGCCCTTGACGTGGGGAAGGAAACGCTCGAACGAGGGGTTGTCCTGGAGGATGAGACGGATGGCACGGCGGACCATGGTGTTCTTTCCCATGAGGATCTGACCCTTGCCACGGAGAGCCTGACGGATCTGGTGCATCTGGTTCGATCCGACGTTGTCGACGTTGACGATGAAGATCGAGGCTGGTAGGGAGGGACGGGAGGGTCAGCTACAGGTTCCTCTGCCTAGTACTCGACTACAACTCACGGTAAGTCTCGATCAAGTCCTTGAGCTTGGCGAAGTAAGCGAGCTTCTCATCCTTGGTGCGTCCCATTTTGAAGGTTGTTGGTGTTGAGGTCGGTGTGGAAGTTGGGTTGCAAGTCTGCCCTTATGCTCTAACCAGAGGCACAAAGAATTTAAAGACGTTGCTGTGGTGCAGAAAGAGCGAGGAAAGGGTCAGCTTGCGAGTTCGAGCCGACTTTGCGCAAGAGGTCGAGGGTGCTGCTCTCCCAAGCTCAGCGGAAGCTCCCCAGAGGGTGAATCCAACGCGAGTAGGTCGAACAGCATCACCTCTATGCGCTACAGCAGCAAGAGAGACGTACCGGAGCGGGGGGTCGATGCAGCAAGAGCCAGAGGCCGTCTCCGCGACAAAGTCTTTTCGCGAGGAGAACTTTTGGACGGGGAGCAACCTCTTGACCGTCGACTTGATCCTTCTCATCTCGAGTCGATGTAGTCGAGTAGGAGATGCTTCAGACAGCCAGTCGACTTTGAATACATCACCCTTTGCCTCTCGTGAGATTCGCCCAGCCTCAGCCGCACTTCTCGTGCCGATTCCTCGTTCGCTCCCTGGCTATCGGCGATGAGACCCAAGAGTCCTTCCTCGCGGCTCTCCACTCAAGTAACGAGATGATACGACAGCTGTAGAATATTACAGAACTGGTGAAGCGAAGCTAATAGCTGAATGTGACCGTTCCATCGGTGGCCTGCTCGGTCGAACCGAAATCAGCGTTCCTTCCTCTCGATTTCAAAGACAATCCAGCAAAGCACTCACCTCGTGCGAGGAGGGGGAGCTACTCCTAACCGACTCGCCGTCCCTTCCCCCTTCTCCACGCCTCCCCCCGATAGCGAAATGTTGAGCTCGGCCGAGTCGGGACTGCCATCTGCGAATGTCGTTGGTCTCGACGCGGTACCTAGTCGGTGATTGAGGGTGTAGATGGCGCTGAAAGTTGCAAGGACGGCGTAGAAGTGGAGGAGAAAGTTGCGAACCTATCGAGGGAGGGCAAGGGTCAGCGAGAAGCGCGAAAGGAGAAGCCAGTGCGAGAAGAGGAAGCGCGGGAGCAGCGAAAAGTCGACCTACAGCTAGAGCGGTTGGATCATTCCAGAACGACGAAGTGACGGCGCCGCCTACCGCGAGGACGACCGAGGTCCGAAGCGAGAGGAAGGCGAACTTGCTCAGCAAATCCTCGACCGGTCGATGCTCCGAGTCTCGTGAGATGACGAGCTTGAAGGTGAGGACGGTGGCAATGTAGGAAGTCGCGACGAATTGTACCCAGACGCCCGCCGTTTGAACAATGTTGCCCTGCGCGCGCCGAGTAGCGGATCAGCCTCGAACTTCAAAGGACGAGCTGTCCTAGTCAAACTCACTGTTTGAGCGTCACCAATACCCTTGTGGCGTAGTGTTGCTAAGATCAAGGTCGGCACCCACAGCACGACTAAGGCGAACCAGAGGATGGCGAGCACGGCTCGGACGACGATGCTCTTCGACACCTGTGAAAGCTCTCGATTAGCCTCTGCTGCTCTTAAAGAGAGAGTATGAAGCGGCTCACCTTCCAGCACCTGTAGGCGAAAAACGACTCGGCGATGCTTCCAAGGACGGCGGCTTGATACAGATGAGCGAGATCGTATTCGGAGTAGCTGCCATGGGGAAAGTCGGCGGTGAGGGCGTAAATCGTTTTGGTCCAGAGGCTCTGCGAAGATTGAACAAGGTCAGCAATGGTCGTCTAGCCGCTACGAAGAATGAAAGGCTTACAACGACGGTCAACGCGAAGTAGCTAACCCCGAGCAGAGTCAAGCACGGCACCATCCATCTCCATACAGCACGATCCTTCTTGAATAATCGATAGTACTGTAGCGTTTGTGAAAGTAGGAGTCCCTGTCGTGCAAGATATCCCAGGTCAGTTTGAGAAAGGAAGGCGCGAAAGCCGTCGGCCGTCAGCTCTTCTAACTCACCAGCAGCAAGACCCGTACCAGCGACGGCGAGGAGGTCGAGCTTGATAGAACACTAGCTGCTCCTGCATCTGCTGCCGAGTGAGGTTCTGCTGCGTTTGCCACGCCATGGGGGCCGTCTCGCTTCAGCGTTCGGGTGCGAAAGGTCGAAAGGTCGTTGGCGACTCCAAGATGCTGCAGGGGCTGTCGAGCGAGCGCAAAGGGCGATGTAGCTGAGTGTGCTGGTGCTGAGAGAGTGGATCAAGCGGCGGCGGAAAGAATAGTAGGAGAGATGACCGAGAACGAAGCGGCGAGATGCAAGGGGTTCCAGATGTCGCTAGGAAGCGAATTGGAGGTAACCAGAGCCGGTGTTTGTCGGCTACAGAGCATTAGAAGCGATTTGAAGTCGGAGGCAGACTTGAAGGGAAGAGGCGAAGGGAGAGGGGTTCAACGACTTGAGCGCGACGAAGCAACACCTTGCTCTGCTTCCTATCATCACCTCGTCACCGCTCCAACACCTCGAATAGCTCGCTACAGAGCTACAGCAACTCGACTAGACCTCTACCACTTCTGCACTAGCTCAACAGAGCTCTCACTCGCACCAATGGATATTGACGACGAGCTGCTCGGACTCGCTGAGGGAACTTCGACCAAGCGCAAGTCGAAATCCTCCTCCAAGTCCAAGTCGAGCAAGCGGAAGCGCCCTACTGCCCATGAGTGAGCTACCTGCTAGCCTACAACTCGAGCTATGTGTGAGGTGGGCGCTGACTCGCTGCCATTCTCTCGTCCTCTCTTCGCCCTGCACCAGGGATTCTGCTTCCGATATGGACATGTCGAGCGAGGATGATGATGCTCCCCCTTCACGCAAGGCCAAGCGAGGAGGCGACGATGAGGACGAGGACGACATGCTGTTCCCGCTCGAGGGCAAGTACAAGGACGAGGCCGACCGTCGTTAGTGAGTAGTGGCTTGACTACAGTCGAAGAAAGCTCTTAAGCTGACCTACTTGCTTCCTTGCAGCATCCAAGGCTTGAACGAGATCGAGCGCGAGGCCATCCTCGCCGACCGACAGGAGAAGATCAGCGAGCAACAACAGCGTAGCGAGCTGCGACAGATGGTCAAGAACAAGGAGAGGGCCGAAGGAGGTGGACGTGGAGGCGACTCGTCGGATGAAGATGATGATGGACCGCTGAGGACGGGACGCAACAGGAAGGCGACGGGCCTAACAAACGAGAAGAGCGCTTCGCTGGCCAAGCTGAAGCAGAAGCGTGCAGAGAAGGGCAAGAAGAAGGAGAAGCAGGTGAGTCGGTACTCCCTCGGCTGCTCTGCGTTAGCTTAGTGAGTGACGGTCCTCTCTCGACAGCAATACTCGGACGACGAAGCCGACTCATCGCCTCGTCGACGTGAATCCTCCGCCGACGTCTACACTGATGACTCGGATGTGGATCGAAATGACTTTGAGGCTGCCGCCGCTGCTGTGACGAACCGAGGAAAGAAGGCCGCCGAGCTCGTTGGGCCGACTCAGTTCAAGGACCTCGTCGTTTCCCGTACCAAGTTGGCCGAGTTCTGCGCCGCACCGTGGTTCGAGGAGTGGGTCAAGGGTGAGCTTCTTCGACTGCTTTCAACCTTGAAGGCTTCGAACTGACTTCTCTTCCAATAGGCGCCTGGGTTAGGTTCCTCATCGGCGCCGACGACCGTGGACAGCCGACCTACCGTCTTTGCGAGGTCGTCAGTACGTTGTCGCTTTCTCGGTCTACGACTGGTGTTGAAGCTGACCTCTCTTCCTCCCACAGGTGTCAAGGAGGTCCCCGAAGAGCCTTACCGCATCGAGTCGGCCAACACCGTCCTCCAGCTCGAGCTCCGCTTCGCCAAGAGCGTCAAGTTCTTCAAAATGGAGAATGTCTCCAACTCTGCTTTCACCGATGTGCGTTCTACCCGCTCTACCATCTCGACCCTCGACTGACTTCTCACCCCTCCAGCACGAGTTCGGTCGTCTCGCGAGGCAGCTCGAGTTTGAGAAGCTGCACCTACCGACGACCAGCGCAGCGGCCAAGGTCAAGGCCAACCTCGACAAGCACAAGGACTACATCATGACCGAGGTGAGTTATACCTCTCCATCTCCGTCGTGATTCCTCGCTGACTCCCTCTCGCACAGGCCGACGTCGCCGCCGTCCTCGCCAAGAAGGGTGCTCGAGTCAACCCCGCCGCCGGCAAAGCTCGTCTCATCATTCAGCGCGATTTCGCTCGTCAAACAGGCGACCAAAAGCTGCTGGACGAAGTCAACGCCTCGCTCGCTCTCCTCGAAGGACCTCCCCCTTCACCTGGTTCCTCCGAGACGGAGCAGGAGAGGATGAGGAGGGTTAATGAGAGGAATAGGGCGACTAATAGGGAGGAGATTAAGAAGGCTGAGGGGAAGGCCCAGGATGAGAGGAGGAGGCAGGCTGCTGCGCTGGCGAGGGGAGATCAGGACGTTAAGGTCGATCCGAGTGCGAGGGTCAAGACTATGACGAGGTTGCACTACGATCGGTGAGTTCTTCGCTTCGCTTTTTTACTCTATTCCTCGTGCTGACCCCCTACCCCCCTCACAGCGAAACCCCTTCCCGCCCCTCCACTCCCGCCGCCGGCGCTTCCTCGAATGGAGGTGCCGCTCCTACAGCAGCCGACGTCGCCGTGGCCGATAACTCGCGCGCCAAGGGAAGCAAGTTCGAGGAAAGGGTCGCTGCTCTCGCCGACGTTGAGATTGAGCTTGATTTCTGATTGAGATGAGGGAGGGTTGAGAAAAGGACGAAAGAGAGGGACGGTATGGCTTGGCTTGCGACCCTTGTGTCTAGCTTGTGTTAACGATTAACTAGAAATTAGCTTGCAAAACTTGTCGGCGAAGCTCGATGGCTGCTCGCGAACGGAATGAGCGGCGAAGGCGCTCCTTCGGCGTTCGCCGAATCTTTCGCGACAACCCAGTGCGAGTTGCTATCTCAAGCAGAGGCCAAAGAAGGATGAAGTGCAGTCGAGATTGATTTCCGCCTCCTCTACTTCCAAACCCGAGCGAAGGCTACCTAATCTCCAACAACATGCCTCAACCGAACTCTCCCCGCTGCCCTCCTCCGCACTTCCTGCAGCAGCTCCTCGCCCGCCCGAGCCGACATCCATCCGCACAAAGCCATCTCCACCACCTCAACCGTCGATGGCAGCTTCTTCACAGCACTCAGTACCTCCTTTGCCTCGTCGCCCGTCCTGCTCAGACGAAGGCGAAGTCGTTTCAGGGAGGGAGGGAGCTGTCCAGCGTTGAGATGGCGAAGAGTGGATATGGGGATACCGAGGTAGGAGAGGGAGGTGCATAGGGAGAGCATTGCGAGCAGAAGCCCATCCTCGGCTCTCGCGCTTCCGTTCTCGGCGGTGGCTTTCGGCGATGGCGACCAGGTGAGCGAGTCGAGCTGGGGAGCGAAGGGGACGAGTACGGCTTGGATTAGATGGAAAGAGGTGTCGGGTGTCGGACGGAGTGTGAGAGAACGGAGGGAGGGGAAGAGGGAGGGGAGGAAGGGAGTGAGAGGAGGGGATACGGTGCAGTCGCGGAGGGTGTGGGAGGTGAGGGTGAGGAAGGGGGGGAGGGTGTCCGAGGTTCCTTTGAGAGTGACTGACTCCAATGTAAGCTTGAGGAGCGTCTCTGTGAGCGCGCAATATCAGCAATCTCTTCCGCTCGAGCGACCGCCGAGCAAAGGATCAGTCAAAACTCACTCGTGCTCACTACAACCCAGCTCAAATCAAAGCGAGCTTCATCATCACCATCATAACTCAACATCACCTCTCTCAATTCCACCAACCTCGCAACTCGGCCGACCCCGTTCCTCCACCCGCCGTCTCTCGTCTCTCCTTTATCACAATCTCCCTTCGCCGCGCCCCCCTCGGCGCCTTCCCGCTCGCGCCATCGCACGTGCAATCCCCGAACCGCCGTTCTCAGCTTCAAAGAGCTCTCCAGTACCTCGATAACCCGTTCAAGCTGCTCCAGTGAATGGACGACGGCCGAAGAGAATAGCTCAGCCTGGGCGAGCGAGACGAGGTCCCCCGAGAGCAGGCTGAGCGAGGCGAGCCAGGCGAGGCGGCTGGGTACGGTGGATGTGCGGTAGGGAGGTAGCGATAGAGTTGCTTGGCGGATGATGAGAAGCCAGAGTTCGGGTGGGAGGGAGGGGAGCGGAGGGCGAAGGTCGGAGAGAGGAGCGTTCGGCTCGTTGGTCGGTGAGCTGCAGCTGGTTGATTCGGGTCGACGCAGGCTGGCGAGGAAGGGTGGGAGGGAGAACATGGCCTGTTCAGAGGTCAGGAAGAAGAGAAGGTGAGCAGCGACGGCAGAAGGGAGGGTGGGCTCAACGCTCCTCGCTTTCGCAGCCCAAGTCGATCGCCGAAAAAGCCCTCGCAACTCCTTGAACGTCGTTCGAAGAGCTCCAGAGATTGAGCAGACCTCAAGCACCGTTGCCCATGGCAGCCCATCCACCTCCAAAAGCAGCACCATCCAACGCGAGCAGCCAACTCGCCGAATCCTTTTGCGTCCGAGCGAGAAACGGCGCAGAGCTTGCTGAGGGCTTGGTGAGTCGAGAATGGTGGTATCGCGCGCCTTCCTTCCATACAAAACAACCTCCACCTCGTGCTACACCGTTCGTTCCGCCTCCCGAGCTCGAAACGCGACCTTAGTTGATCTGACCCATACGCTTCGACCGCCGCCTGGCCTGTAAGAGCAAAGAGAGCATAATCCCGCTCGTCAGCTTCCTCCCATGACCCTCCTACTTCTTCCTCCCTAGCAACTCACAGCCCTCTTTCCCTTTTTGCGAGCCGTCTTTGAGGTCCCCCTCGCCAGCGGACTCTTGGACTTCTTTGCTCCCTTGGGCATCTTGAAGGTGCGAACTGAGCCTAGGATCGACTGCTGTGCTGGCAGTGTTGATGCGGAGGAGAGTGAAGGGCGGGAAGCGAGCGAGAGGAGAGGGGAAGGGCGGAGGAGGGAAGGACGAGCGCTGGTGGAGAGAGCGCGGCAGAGGCAGTTGGCGGTGGTGGTGGTAGCTGGTGCTGAGAGGCGCAGAGCCGTGAAGGCGCGAAGGAGTGACATGGCGATGGATGTGGAGGAGATCAAGCCGTTTCGCGAGTCTCGCTCCTTGTTCTCCTGCGATTCACTGCTTGTTCTCGTCTTGCTGTTCGACTCGATGGGCTTGGTCTTATGGGTGCAGGTACTGATTGGTGAGCTCTCCGTGCTTCTGTAGCCCTTTCTCTCTTCTCCTTGCCTCTCTCCAACGACCCTCAAGGCGAACAGCGCCGCCGCCTACTCCGTCTGCGCGCCGAGCTCATCGTCAAGATTGCAGACACCTCTCGACTTGAGACGTGTATTGCTTTCTCACGAGGCTGTCTTGCGCCTGCTTTCCCACTCTCGCGCTGCATCGCCGAAGTCCTTCGCTCCTCATCCGTTCGTCTAGCAGCGCAGTGGGAGCTGCAGTGCACAAGCCCAACTTTTCATTCCGGCTCTTGCAGCGTTCCCTTCTGCTCTTCTCCCTCTCGACTCTTCACTCTCCGCCTCTTCGGACGTTCTCCAAGTCGGCTCGGCGATGGAGCAAGCTCTGCGCTCAGCGTTCGGCTCAAAGAACATCTGGAACGTCGTCCCCGCGGAACCAGAGGGAAGTCTCGAAGATTTCAACACCTACCATCATGCCGTCGAGCTTCTCCTCGCCTTCACAAATCTGTGGACTCGCACTCCCTACTTCCTCGCCGCCGAGCCGGCTTTCCATTCCATCTCTACTGACCTCGCTTCGAGGGCTTACATGACGCTGGTCGTCTATCGCCAAGAAACGCCTTGTGCGGAGCAGACGACCAAGCTTCTTGAGCTCTGGGAGGGCCGTGTGGACGACTACCATCCCATCGCTGGACTGATGGAGGACCATCATTGGCGAAGCACAGCGCGACGGGCGGCTGGAACCTTGAAGTGCAGTGAGTTGGATGATTATCGAGGTCTTAGACGCTTGCTCATCATTTCTGCCCGTCTACAGGGGACATCATCGAGAACAAGATCCGTCAAGTCTACCGTCGAATGGTCCCGGCGCCGAACCTCTCCCTCTCGCACGCTCAATTGACGACATGCGCGGATGTTTACTTGGCGTACGAGCGAGGTATGAGCAACTTGACAAGGTGGCAGAGGGCTGTGGTGAGTGTTCTCTCTGTCGCCTGCGGGACTGTCGGCTCGGTCGCTCGATCGCCGAGCTCGCCTTGGTGGGTCCTACTCCTCGCTGACCCGCCCATTTCTATCAATCCATTCCTCTATCCCCTTTTTAATCTCTTAGCTCGCAGTCAAGGCTCATGAAGTATCTCTCGTCAGTATCTCCTCGTTCGGCGCTGGTCCCCTCCGAGTCGACGGCGCTCATTCCGCTCACTCGGCTTCTTTTACAGCTCCTCGACCATCATGGAGTGCCTCCGAGCTCTTCCATGTCATCCCTGGGCCACCACCATCTCCCCTCGCTCACGTCGAGGCAGCAGGAGAGGAGCGGCGTTTCCGAGGAGGGCTTGAGGGCGAGGTGGGCTTGAAGAGGGATGCAGGGAGTCCAAGGAAGCTAGAGTGTGAATCGAACGGTCCATGTATGTGAGGGAGCAGAGGCGAACCTAAGGTCTACTCGCTGGTCTGCAGCGAAGGAGGGAAAGCGAGCCGGGCTCGGCGATAGCGAGGGACGCCTCGAGGGCGTTGACTCGCTCTTCCAGCGTACATACAGCTCGAAGGGATATCCCAAGCTCCTGTAGAGCTATACTGTGACTCGAGAGCAGCGAGAAGGAGAACGAACCGAGGATCGTCTGTGCTCGAAGCTCGGCGACGAGGCGGGCAGCTCTCTTTCCCTTCTCCCTCGCGCTCGCTTTCCTCTCGACCTCAAAATGACCTCCAACCCGCTTCTCGTCGATCCTACCGAGCAAGCAAAACACTTTGACTCTGCAGCTATGCTCTCTGCCTTCGAAGCGTGCGCGAAGGAGGACCAAGAGGAAACAGAGGGTGAGCTTGAGCTGCTCGTCTCTCGCTCTTCTCGCACTCACATTGCTCTCCTACAGCCATCCTCGCCGAGTCCGACTCTCTCAGTAAGGACTGTCAGCTCTGGGCGCATGCGAGGATCACTAGGACGACCGAGAACGAGCGAGGCGAGCTGACGAGGGAGAGCGAGCAATTGAGGGAGATTGAGCAGGCGCAAGGTGAGTTTGAGGCTGTTGACGAGAGGCGTTGCTGTGTGAGAGGTAACATGTAGAGCTGACCACTCCGCTGCTCTCACTCGATGAGCAGAACTCGGCAGGACGAAATTGGCGAGGTGAGCTCGACTCGACGCCAGCCTTCGCTGCAGCCTCCCCGGCCTCCGTTCAAGGTCTCGCCTGATCTATCCTATGCTGAACAACCCTCACTCCCAATCACAGCTTCATGGACACCTTCAAAGGCGTTCAAAGCCCTCCTCGGCTGAGCAGCTCCCGCCTCTAGCTCTTCCTCACCGCCAGCTTTCTCATCGACTCGGACATCTCCTTCCGCCTCCTATTCCACTCGCTCTGTAGTGCTATATCCTCGGCTTCGAATCACTATCCTGCGCAAACGAAACCCGCCATTCCCTGGCCCTTGGACTCCATCGCCGAGCTGTTCGTTGGAGAGCTCGAGAGGTTAAGGCGCTTCTCAACGCGAGGAGCTGCTCCTCGCCACGAACGGTGTACGCGGGATTGGTCAAAGGGGGACGATCTGTGATTCTGTACATGAGCTATGCGAGTCGCTGCCTGCTTTGGGCGAGCATCCCGTTTCTCCCTTCTCCTTCGCAGGCTCCCGTTCATTCAAGTTTCGGGGACGGTTGCTCGGATCAGACTCTTCCAGCTGCAGGGGAGTCAGTGGCCTTCGCCCGAGGTGATGGGAAGCACGTCCGAAAGCGTAGGATATCAGGAAGCGCACCTCTCCCCGGCTTGTGGACAGCTCGATCGCCTCTTCCCGTCCAAGCTCCAAAAGCCTGGCCTGCTCAGTTGCTGCCCTTCCTCCCCTCAATCAAAGCATTTGAGCACTCGGTTGGTGCTATCTTGCATGATGGTAATCTTGCGCCTTTACTACAGGCTATGATTGAAGGGAGAGATTGTCCACGTCGTCACCGAAACGAGCAAGCTTGAAAGGGGAAGCGACAGCGCCGAGCTCTGCCTGCCTTCTGCTCGTTTCATCTCCCGCTTCCCGCCGGGGGTTTTACGCTCCTCGTGGCGTAGATTAACTCGTCTTAGAGCCTGATCAGCGCTCGCCTTTGCTCAATTTAGGCGCAACCTCCAGATGCCCTCCCTTGAGTCCGGGGAGGCAGCCGCTGAGCTGCCCCTTCTCGACTGCTTCCTCCCGCTCTTTTTCTCCTT
>JACWFO010000013.1:0-49117 GCA_019775505.1 Leucosporidium yakuticum
CACCATCACGAAGCAGATCGAGGCTAAGCTCTTGAAGGCGCGTCCAACCAGCACCGACACTCATATGCTAGAACTAACCCTTTATACACCTACAGCGTGGATTCCAGTTCAACGTAATTGCTGTTGGTGAGTGAGACGAGCGAGAGAGAGTGCGCGTGTCGACGGGAGGCGGAACTCGAGATCCAAGGGCCCAGGAGGCGCTGGGATAGCAGGCAGGGGGTTTCTACAGCTCTAGGAACCCTACCGAGGTGCAGGATCACAACGGGAAGGCCGCTGTGAAGAGCGAGGGGAGCTGGGAGGGGTCGGAGCGCTGGGGTCGCCTCTCGTTACAGCTCGTTCGCTGGACGTCCTACAGCTCGGCCCGGCTCCACCAGAGCTCCAGCAATCTACTCGACTACATCTCAAACGGAATCCTTCCTCGCCATCACCTACAACTCCGCCGCAAAACGACTCCCCGCTAACACCCCTTCCCCTTGTTTGGCGCTGCAGGCCAAACTGGACTCGGCAAGTCGACTCTCATCAACACCATCTTCGCTTCGCATCTCATCGACACCAAGGGTCGTTTCGAGCCCGATGAGCCCGTGAGGCAAACTACCGAGATTCAGGCCGTTTCGCACAGTGAGTCGTCTGGATCGAAAGAGGCGTTGATGCTGTAGGGGAGGGCTGCGAGCCGGAGATGGTAGCAAAAGAGACATTTCGGCGACGAATCGGTGCTGCATCATCGAGTCACGGAGGCGCGGCGAGGAGATAGGACGTCGACCAGGAGCAGCAGTCCGAAGCGCCGAGCTGACCCTGCTTCCGCTCTCAGTCGTCCAGGAGAACAACGTCAAGCTTCGCTTGAACATTGTCGACACCCCTGGCTATGGCGATCTCGTCAACAACGAGGGATGGTGGGTCTTTCGCTTCCCTTCCGGCGCGCCCCTTTACTGACCTCCCTCGACTCGCAGCTGGGACCCCATCATCAAGTACATCAAGGACCAGCACTCGGCCTACCTCCGCAAGGAGCTTACCGCCATGCGTGACAAGTACATCGTCGACACTCGCATCCACTGCTGCCTCTACTTCATCGCTCCCACCGGCCACTCGCTCAAGGCCATCGACATCACCGTCATGAAGAAGCTCTCCGAGGTCGTCAACGTCGTACCAGTGATTGCCAAGAGTGACTCGCTCACTCTCGAGGAGAGGGAGCTGTTCAAGGAGAGGGTGAGTTGGGCTATCCTCTCCGCTCCAGCTCGGCGGCGCGCTAATCTGCCTTCCTTCGCTCCCAGATTCGCGCCGAGCTCGCTCACCACAGCATTCGCGCTTACCCCTTCGATAACGAGGAGAACGATGCCGAGGAGAGCACCCTCAACGAGGCTATCCGCGTAAGCTGCCCCGTCTCTCCGTGCGCCGAGCTTCGCTTATCTCGCCGCCTGCTACAGAACATGATCCCCTTCGCCGTCGTTGGATCCGAGCGCAACGTCATCATCGATGGCAAGCCTGTTCGTGGCCGCAAGAACCGCTGGGGAGTCATCAACGTCGAGAACGAGCAGCACTGCGAATTCAACTACCTTCGCAACTTCCTTACTCGGTGAGTAGATGTTCGAACGCCGACTAAATTCCAGTACCACTACTAATCTCGTCTTTATCCCAACAGCACTCACCTTCAGGACTTGATCGAGACGACCGCTCAGATCCACTACGAGGCCTTCAGGTCGAAGCAGCTCCTTGCGTAAGCTCTCCTCGCCTTCCATCGACGCGACATCCCGCTGACGATTCTTTTCTCACCCAGCCTCAAGGAGTCGAGCGCTTCGAAGCAGCAGCAACAGCAGCAGCTCCCACCGAACGGAGCCTAAGCGACGACCTTTCGAACGCTACATCCCTCCTCATGACCCTCTCGTTTTGATACCCACCATCTTTTTCTACTCTTCGCACGACGCCTAACGCTCCCACCCGACCTTCCCACTACTATTCCCACCTTCCTCCCCTTCTCTCTCTCATGATTTAGTTCCCCCTTTCTGTGCAACTCCGAGGCGTGCCTCTACGAAAAGCTTTCGTGGCAGAGTTTCCTCGCCACGAAGAGAGCCGTACGGAGCGAACTCTGTAGGGGACTAAATCTCGACCCGAAAGGAATTGAGAAAGATCGACGGTCAGGTGAGAACCCGCAGCGTAGGGGATGCGTCTCTTGAACTTCTTCCTCTGCTTGCTATTCATCGACGCTCGCCGAACAGCCACGGGATCGGGATTCAACGATAGCGCAAGGACTCTAGGACGTGCTACAGAACGGAACGCCATCTCTTTCCTCCTCTCGGGCTCAAACCTCCCCTTCTCGCTTTTCTCCAAAACAAAGGCTCTGCAGCTGCTTCAGCGCACGGCGAGGACTCGTAGCTGTGAGTGAGAATATCGATACACTTCTGTATCCCACCACTGACCTCCCCGTCCTCCGCATACAGCAGCGCATCCACCGCTCTATCTCGACCTGCTACCCCGGTGCGATGCCTCCATCAACTGAGGTCGACATGTGAGTGTAGAGAGAGGGGAGAGAGACAGGAAGTGACTACTGATACCTCTGAACCTACAGTGCTGCCGCTGGACTCAACTCAATCCGAGCCTACCGCTCCAGGCGAGCGAGGCCTTGCGATAGGTGCCGAAGCAGGAAGCAGCGCTGTGTCATCCTCTCCGAAGGCTCCAAGTGCTTGAACTGCGAGTTGGGAGGCTCAGCATGTCGCTTCGACGAACCCGCGCCCCTCAACCCGAGCAATGCGGCGCGCTCGAATCGGCGAGCTCAGCAGGCTGCTCTCGCTGCTGCAGGAGCTCAGAGTGGTCCTAGTGCTACTGTCGGTGAGTTCGAGGCTACCAATCTCAGGAAGGTCTTAGCTGACCTCTCTTCAATAGCTGCAACAACCCATACGCCTACTCCCCCGCCTCAGCACTCCGCGAGCCCAGTCCCCCGAGCTCCCGCCCCCATGCCCTACTTCCCACCGCCTCTCAACCCACCACCTAGAACTCGCCTCTCCGACCTCGTACGCCACATCTCCCAGGCGAGCAACAACACGGCCTACTACTCTCAGATCCATCAACCCACCGAGGTTCGCGATTTCCTCTAGCGCCGAGCCTCGTCGAATATCGCTGATCTTCTCACCTTACAGGAGTACCCCGCGCTCGACTTGCAAGCCGATGAAGAGGAAGAGCTTTACCTCGTCGGAACTGCCAGCGAGCGCGATGCTTTGAGGCTCTCCATGTCGGTCGGCGCCGAGTCGCAGACGACCACCTCGGCGGCGGGCTCGCCAGGCCTTCGGATTCGCCAGGTTTCGACTGACCCTCGAGCTCCCGTCGCCTTCGTCTACATGACGGCAAAGCCCTACGCTGAGCCGCCCACAACGACTTCTGTGCTCGACGAGCTTTTCCGGCTGGTCGGCCCCGCTTCCATCGACAAGCTCATGCAAGAGTGAGTGCTCTCGTCGCTCATATTTTACAACTCTTAATTGACTCCCGTCTCCCCTACAGCTACCTCCGCATCGACGCTGCTGCCCTTCCAATCTGGTCGCAAGAGCACTACGCCGCCAACCCTCACCTCAACCCTGGTCTTCAATGCTCCTACATCACCTCCGCCCTCGTCTACACTCCCGCCCTCCGTCACCTCCAACACCAAGCCTGGGGTATCACTCGCTCGTTCTTCAGGTTGAAGGACCCCCGAGCACGCCTGTCGACGATTCAAGCTACCCTCATCGACCTCAACGGCAGGCATGGAGTCGACCCGGCGGGCAACTTTGTGAGATTAGGGACGGCGGTCGCTGTTGCGAGGCTGTTGGGATTGCACAAGGACTGCTCGAGGTGGATGATTCCGCTGTGGGAACGGGATTTGAGGTCGAGGCTATGGTGGGCGCTGCTGGTCTACGACAAGGCGTGAGTTGAGGCATTGTCCTGCGCTTCAGAGCTTCTGCTGACGGCTCTTGCACCATCAGATCGGCCCTCACTTTCGGTCGAGCGTCCGTCATCGGTTACGAAGACCGAGACGTTTCCCTCCCTCGTCGGAGCCCTCACGACTCGCCTTCCTACGACGCCTTCGTCTCGCTTTGCGAGCTCACCCTCATCATGGACGACCTCAACCGACGTCTACGGACAGCAGCGGCTCAGTCAAACCCCAACCCCGAGTTCGGCGATGCCAGCAGCAACGCTTTGACGCTTCAAGTCCTTGACGATGTCAGTCTAAAGCTCGACCGGTGGAAGAGTTTGGTGGATTCGCGGAGATTGTTTGACTTCGGACCAGGAGAGGCGCCGCCTGGAGTTCGTGAGTTGCGCTTGACTTCGCCGCCTGCTGAGACTCGACCGTTGACGTTTTTCGCTCTCTTCTCCAGGCTCGCTGCAGCTCGTTTACGAGTACACCGCTCTGGTCATCGCCCGTGAGGCATGGGACGCCGTCGCGCCCGAAGGAGGACCCGTCGCCGCTCTCGGCCAGCGGGCTTGCTTGCAATCCGCCACTACCTTCGTCGACTTCATCGCCAACCTCGTTCTCGCCGATCTGGAGGGCTACTGGGCGTCGCACTCGCCCTTCTTCATCTCCACCTGCCTCACCATCCTCGTCCGCCTCACCCTCGAAAGCGACCGTAACGACCATTCGGAGTCGGCCGTGTGGCAAGGCGCCGTCTTCAGCCTTCGCCGCCTTATCTCGGCGCTTTCGGACGCTCGTCGCGAGGCTTCGTGGGATGTCGCGGATCTTGCTTTGTCGAGGGTGAGCGTCTTTCTTCGCTTCCGCCGAGCATGGTCACTAACCTTGAGACTCGGTCAGGCCCACTTCTTCCTCCCACTGCTTTCCCGCCAAGCTCCCGAGTTCCAGGTTGTACTTCACCCGTGCGTTTTCTCTTCGCTTTCTTGCTTCGACTTCCGCCGATATCCTTGATTCACAGCCTGCAATCGACAATGCCTGCGCCGCCTGTCGACGAGGCTCTCGAGGAGTTCCTCAACACTTTCGTTCAAGATACCTACGCCCACACTCGCTTCGACGACTTTGGGCTCAGGTGAGTCAAGCTCGCGAGCGACATGAGCGAACAGATTTGCTAACTCGCGTTTCGGCGTTCGCAGCTCGTTCTGATACCCTTACCTTCAGCGCACCCACTGCTTTGCAACTAATGCACTTCTACATGTCTTCCTACGGCTACCGAGTGAGAACCACCGAGTGAGACTCTTGTTGAAAGAGAAGCGAAGCTCGCTCAAAGTCGACTTTCGCCGAGTGCGAGTGCAAGATGAATAGAATGCAGAGGTATGCTATGAACGGGCGTTACTAGTCGCTATGGGTATATTATGAAGTAGTCTACATGCACGAGATCTCTACACCCTCCCTTGAACGTCGCCCTCATCCTCGTTCGACAAAAGCATCCGCGCCAGCCAACCTCCGGTCTTGTCACGCTCCTCGTTCTTCTTCCGCGCCTCTTCGCGAGCTACACGCTTCTTGTGCTCCTCGCGCTCCTCTTCGAGCAACTCGTTACGCAGAGCTTCAGCCTGCGAGATCGAAACCTCGCCTTCGGCATCCTCGGCGATGGAGGGCCCCATCGAAACGGCGACCGAAGTTGAGCGACCACGGCGGATGATGGTGGGAGAGCGAGGACTGGTGAAAGTTGGGCTGAGCGAAGAGGCGCCGGGAGAGGTTGGTGGTTCTTCGACGTGCGAAGGACGGCGGCGTAGAGTGCTGTGAGGCGAAGGAGGCTGAGGAGGGGGGAAGGGGTAGCCGGCCGAGGTGCTGGTCGAGGCAGAGTTGGAGTGGGAAGAAGGAGGTGGGTTGAGCGTCTCGGGCTCGTCGGTGAAGGTGGGTATGCGAGGGGAGGACTTGTGAGGCGAGAGGGGGTGTCGGTGAAGCGTCGGTGACGGAGGTGAGCCAGGGGTCGATCCATCGTGGGTGCTGCCACCTGTTCCGCGACGTCGCATCGAAGGAGCTCTACCTGGAAGCATCGTGCTTCCGCCCGAGCTGCCCCGTCGCCGAGCACCGACGACCTTGACTCCCTCCTCCGCCTCAATCTTGGCGGCTACATCCCCGGCCACGCGAATCCTCTCCGTCCCCTTCCTCCGCAGGCCGCCGTTATCTGCGCTCTTGAGCGAGAGATGGCTTCCAACGCGCTTGAGCGACGGCCTCGGCATGAGCAACTCGTCGCTCGCCTCTCGGCCTGGTCGCTCCAACACCTCATCCTCGGCGTCAGTGAGGTTCTCATCCCACGACCCGATGATGCCGCGACCGCCTTCACTCGAGACGAGCGCTCGTCCCCAGTAGTCGACGGTGTCTCCGAGGTCGCAAGGGAGGAGAGGGTCGCGCGGGAGCCAGAGGGAGCGAGCGAGGGAAGCGACTTGGGCGGGGTTGTCGTAGCGGACATTGGTGACTGGTCGGTCGTCGCGGATGACGGGCGGGTGAGGGGTGATGAGGGAAGACTGCGAAGAGATTGGGAGTCAGCCTGTTGAAGGACGAGAGCGGCGACGGCTACTCACCTGCTTCGCACTGGCGGGCTCAGCGAATGGCGCTTCGCCCTTGGAGAAGGCGAAGAGATCCAGCTTTCCAGTAATCGAAGGCTGCTGCATGATGGGAGACGACTTGGGAGACGGCTTTCCCATGTCGTGGAGCTCATGAGAGCTCACGCCCGAAGTGTTGGAGACGATGGGAGCGAGCATAGGTCGGTCGTCATCGAGCGAGCTTCGAGCGAGCTTTGGTCGAGCACTGTTTGACCTGGAGCGAAGCCGAGGCCTGGCAGCCGTGTGCCTCGAGTCGGAGCGAGGTCGAACGTGAGTCGAGAGCTTGTGAGGGGAGGGAACCGATGGGAGAGGAGCGTCGGGACGGAAAGTGAGAGAGGGGAGGGTGCTGTAAAGGAGAAAGAAGTTCAGCAGAATTACTCGAGAGCAGCGAGAGGGTTAAACTTACGTGACGACGAACGACTTCATCGTCGAAGCGAGCTCGCTGGGCTTGAGGCGATGGATGTCCTCGTCCTTGTCGGTGAGCGGGACCGAGAGTTCGGGCGAGACGTCGCCTTCGCCGCAAACGAGATCAATCTCGAGCTCATCAATCTCGTTCATGAGCTTGTCGAACCACCTCGTGCCAATCAGCTTGACGAAGGCGGTAATGGGAATCTGCGAAGGCGGGAGGCCGTCAGAGAGCTCGAAACGCCGATACAAGTCTTAACGCCCTCGGAGAATTCCACACTGGCACAGAGATAGCGTAAGGGAAGGAGCTGAAACTCACGAGAGGGATGCACGCTCCTCCAAGCTTGAAGTACTTGAGCACCCAAAGCAGCGCGACGGCGACGACTTGACCGACGATGAAGGCATCCAGCGAGTAGCGAAAGCATCTCCTGAAGATGAAACGGCCGTTGTTCTCGTACCATCGCCGGTAATAGGTATGCGCGAACTGGTTCTTGAAGCTGCGACCGAGAGAGGTCAGCGCTGAGAATCAGCAGCGAGCACCAAAGGAGCAACATACACGATGATGACGAAAGCCTGGTAGAACGCGTTGAAAGCGATAACGAGCGGGTTGAGGATGGCAAAGATGGCGGTGACGGCGAAGACGAGGAGATGATTCGGTGCCCCTGCCGAGAGGGAGGGTCAGCTCTTCACCCTGCACGCTACCATTCGAGGCCAATTGGAACTCACAGTAAGCGTAGTTGAACGAGCGAGGAAGAGCCTCAACCTCGCGCTTGCGAGGGGCCTTGAGCTTGCGAATGCTGCTCGAGAGAAGATGGGGTCAGCTCAGCTCTCGCTCTCGTGCGAAGAAGGGAGCACTCACGTCGCATGGTTGATGTAGGGGATTCCGAGGAGACAGATCTCGATACCATGGTGAAGACCGACGACCAGCAACGTCCATGAAACGAAGAACGTTGCTCCTTTGGGGAACGCCGAAGCGATGACCGTGAGGACGCTGCCGGGCGATTTGAAGGCGTCGAGGAATGCCGTGAAGGCACTTAAACCGACACAGAACACGATCACGATGTTGACTGCGAAGTAGAAGGAGTTGGTAAGCTCTCGGGAGCGAGGGGGTTGCTGTAGATGTGCGCGCGGAGTCGGGGAGATCAAACTCACTCATGAGCCACACCCAGTAGCTGTAATGCAGTAAGAGAAGCGTCAGTGAACTGCAAAACGCTGCAAGAGGCAAGAACACCACTCACCGACTTTGAACCAGAGCGTGCAGCTTCGAGACGGTGATGAGGGCCTGCCCATTCCTCGTGATGATACCGATGAGGGTCGGAACTAGCATTCCGAGTAAGGCGACGATACCGGTGGGCAAAAGCGACGAAAAGAGCGTCTGAGTGGCCGTGTTGGATTCGAGGAAGGTGGCTAGCCGAGGGATGTACTTGGCGATGGAGTTGAGGGAGAGGAGACCGACGAGGAAGGAGAGGGGGATGACCCAGAAGATGGTGGCGGCTGCGACAAGAAAAGAAGTCAGCGAGATCGTCGACAAAGCCTTGTCTCTACACGAGCCCAATTCTCCTTCGATTGGGCTTGTGTCGAGCCAAGACACAGCGAAGCGAGCACCACTCACCCCAGATGAGGACTTGAAGAAGCGCTCCTCGTAAAATGTCGGCCGAGAGGGAGACGTAGACGAGTCGGTTCCAATCGAGATCGCGCACCTCAGGCGCCATCTTGATCTTGCACTCGAGAATCTTGCCCGCGAAGACCTTCCCTCCCGGCCTCCACTTGAGCTCCTTCCTCGCCCTCCTCGCATCCGACGCTCGCTCAAAGGTGATGAAGGCCGAAGGGGCAGCCTCGAACGCCTCGGGATGAGATCGCTTGTCCTCGATGAGGGTGGCGAGAAGGTTGAGCTTGGCGAGGTGGTAGTCGATGGAAGGGATGGATTGACCTCGGAAATGTCGCAGCTTGAAGAGAGGTTGAAAACGGTCGAGGAGGATGGGAGTGGCGTGGAGGTCGTGGAGAACGGTCCAGAGGGAGAGAGGTTGGCCAGATGGATCCAGAGGAGGAGATCCACCGGGGAGAAACCCGCCAAGGGCCTCCACTAGTCGAGAGTCTCCCTCGCGAGCCAATCGTTCGACGTCCTCCGGGACGACCTCCTCCTCGCGACGGAATAGACGCCCTAGGGAAACGAGAGGACGGCGTCTCGGCGGTTCGCCAGCCTTGGCGCGCTCCTCCTCCTCGACCTTGGCCTTGACGAATCGCATCACGTTCTCGGCGAGGGCGCAATGTGCCGACTCCAAAGCGTACTCCACGGCGCGGTACTTGGTGTAGAGCTCGTTGATCTCTTGCGCGCGGCGGACGACGATGATGTCGGAGATGAGGGTTCGTTCCGGCTCCTCACCCTCGGTCGACTTCTCGTGCGGAGGCGGAGGGAAGGAGGGGTTGACGCTGAGGGAGTCGTCGGTCGAAGGATGCATGGAGATGGAGGTGTGGGAAGAGTGAGGGTTGACGGGCGTCTTTCCGCGAAGGTGACCCTCGAAGTACTCCCGAATCGCTTCCTCGCTCCTCATCGCCGGAGGGATGTTGCGCATGAGCACAGTCCTGAAGCGCCATCCAACGTCGCGCTCGTCCTGCGGATCCGAAGGTCGAGGTTCTCGCGGTGGCAAGACCTTCTCCTCCTGATGCCGCTCGACCTCGTCCCTCAGCAGTGCTCGGAGGACGTTTCGGCGAATGCGAATGGCTCCGTAACCCACCCAGACAAGCGTGCTCATCCAGGTTAGGGTCAGGAACCAGATGCAAATGACGTGCACCCATAATCTGGAGGGGGGAGAAGGTCAGCGACGATTTTCTCGGTTGTCGCGAGATCCGAACTCACAGCCGAGTGCCGTTCACGCTCTTGGTGAGGGAGGAAAGCGATGCGCGCTCGAGCGAAGAGGTTGAGACGTCGTCGGACGATTCGATGAAGTTGATGGAGAGGAGGGTGGGGAAGACGGTGCAGACGGAGAGGCAGGTCCAGTAGAATGAGCCTCGGAGGAAGCGAAGGTAGACGGTGGCATCTGGTCCACAGTGGGTCTGCGAAGGGGGGTTCGGATTAGCTTGACAGACTCTAGTAGCACCTCTGCACCTTCACTACATCCTACTCACCTCGTAGAACTTCTCGGGGAGCTTCATCGACGTCGTCCAAATCCAAGTGAAGGGGTACCGCCCAAAGTCGGACGTAGGGTTCCAGGCGATGTAGGACCTCGCTCGGAACAGGTAGCCCATGGCGTAGCCTTCTGAGCCTCGATCCCGTACTTTCTCACCTCGTGCTCGCGCTGCATCCTCCTCCGGATAACGCCTCAGCCTCTTGAGCACCTCTTGACCACAGAACCCGGCGACTAGGACTACGCCAGCAGTGATGGCAGTCGACTTGAGCCCTTCGAAGGTGGAGGTGTACTCGCGTTCGTCGATGGTAGTCATCCTCGAGGTTGAGAGAGGGGGAGAAGAGGCGCCTGCTCTTCTTTCGAGCTAGAGATCGTGCAGGGGAGGAAGGAAGTCGACGATGAGGAGGGGTAGCTGTAGACCGATCCCACGCTTCCTCCGAGCGAGCGCTGAGGCGACGACGAATGGACGAGAAATGGCAGGAGGCAAGCCCGGCGAAGCATCAACAGCGAGGTGAGTTGAGCTCGCAAGGAGGCGTCATCTCGCTTCAAATCGTCTCGGAGCTTTGGAATAGAACTAACTGCAAAATCTGAATAGTCGTCTTGCTATGGTGCAGCTCGAGAAGAGCAAAGCAGGCGGCCCCTCTCTTCGCCGAGATCCGAGAGAAAGGCTGGACCATCGCGCGACTAGTCGTTTCCCTCCTACTGCTCGCTTGCACCTCGACGACATGCTCAGCGGCATAGGATGCTACTCGAATAGACCTCCTGTACCGCGCGTCGCTAGCAGCAGCCGGCTCAAAGGTCAGAGAGAGGCGCGACGGCCAGCCAGCCTCCTTCCGCTTCGAGCAGGAGCAAGGCATCTAGAGTCCCTCGTCGCAAGGCTCTGGGACAGCGGCGCCAATGAGCGATAGACTTGTCGGGAGGGCTGGCCTTGCAGGCTGGCCGCCCATCGCTCTGCAGCAGGATCCTTCGCCTTCCTCTCCTTCCGCCCCTTCGCTCGCTCGGCTCGCTTTCTTCGCTCCTCATCACCTACCGCCTGCGCCATGGGACCACCACCACTCCCTCCCAAGCACCGAGGCTCCCGGGATCTTGGACAAGCGCCCCACTCGACTATTCACCTTCGTCAGCGCTCGCGAGACGCTGAAGTCCAACCCTTCCTCCGCTCAGACGGCGGATCCTTCTCGCTCGGCTCGTCTGTAGAGACGGTGGTCGACTTGGACGATGCTACCGATTATCATGCTGCTACGCAAGAGAAGGGAGGCTACCAGAAGGTTGCGCGGGACGAGGGAGCGAAGCGGTCGCCCAGGGCAGGCTACCTGAGCTGGGAGGATAGGAAGGTGACCAGGCGACGAGGGAGCAAGACGTGCATCTGGGTGCTGCTAGTGCTCGGGTGTGGAGTAGCAGGATGGCTGATGGGATTGGCGACCAAGGATGAGAAGCTCCGAACCACCGTCGGCGATGGAGTTCGCAACGTCGTTCTACAGCAGAAGGCCGTCAAGTTGTGAGTGCTGGGCGCTTGCCTCGAAGCGAAGAAACACCGCTGACCCCTTTTCACCCTTCGCAGACCCTGCAACCCTTACGACCAGCATGGAGTCCTCAACGTCAACCTCACGGTCGCCTCCGAGAACAGGTGGGAGCCCATCGACGCTCCCAAAACCTGCCAACCCGTCGACTACCTCTCCCTCCTCTGGAACGCCAACGAGAACAACGCCTTCCCCGTCGAGCTCGAGTTCATGCGGAATCGCACCATCGTCCTGCTCGGCGACAGCGTCGACCGAGACCACAACGAGCACTTCTGCAACTTCGTCGGGGGCTTCCTCGAGATGATTGGCGTCGACCATGCTCTCTCCCCTCCCTACCCTCCCGGCGAGGAGGTGCCCCCCGAGGACTACGTCAACCCTTGGAACGGCAAGCGCGAGTGGCCCAACTTCATCCAGAGTCGCCCCTTCGTCTGCCACATTTTCAAGTACAACATGCGCATCCTCAACGTTTTCCACTACGGCTTCCGCGACCGCACCAAGATGATTGAATACCACCCGCACTTCTACCCGCCTGCACGAGTCGAGGGTGAGTCGTCGCCGAGCCGAGCTCTTTTCTCTCTCTCTTCCGTGCCGAGCTGACTTTCGCCTTTCGCTTCGCTCGTAGATCGTATCGACCAGATTGTCGTCCCCATCGTCGAGGGCCTCGGTCGCATGTACAACACCTCCGCTCGCCCCGACCTCTTCTCGATGACCCCGGGCTACTGGGGGCTTCTTCGTCAAGCCGTCGAGGACGACAAGAAAAAGGCCGAGCTCATCAAGGAGGGCGTTTCGGAGGAGGAGGCAACTCGTCGCTACGACGTATGGCGTGTCATGTCGCATGAGCAGCGCAAGTGGGAGGCCAAGCGTACGGAGGAGATCCTGAGGTACATGGCCAAGGTTTGGCCGCTCGAGGAGGGTCAACACGAGTTGTACAGGAAGCCCAAGCTTTTGTGGCGTGAGTTCTTGTCTCTCTTGGTGTTCTTCGCGAGCGCCGAAGCTGATTCTTTTCTCTCCGACAGGCGCCCTTCACCACATCAAGGAGCACCACAACATCCCCTTCGACCGTCTTCAAGCACTCGACCAAATTGGCCGCGCCGTCGTCGAGAAGCTTGTCCTCGAAGGCAAGGCCGCCGAAGCGGGAGAGCTCAGCTGGAACGCCCTCACGGCCAAGCTCAAGAACAAGCTCGGCTTCACCAAGCATGCGCAGAAGGAGAGCGAGGCGTACGCTGGTGGACTCGGTCAGAGGCTCAAGATTGATGATTGGGCGGCTCTGATGATGGGTCAGGAGAGGTACTTTAGGGATGGTGAGTCGTCTCTTTTCGCCGAAGAACGAACGCCGAGCTATTCGAAAGCTGACTTTCCTCCCTCACTCGTCGCAGACGTTCACCCTCTCCCCCTTCCCGGCTCCTTCCTCTACGGTAACATGCTCATGCGCCACTTGGCCGACGCCGTGCGCGAGCGGGAGGGCGTGCATTTCCTCTACGAGGAAGACGAGCCGGTCGCTTCGGGATTGTTCAGCGGGCTGGCAGCGTCGGCGTCGGCTTAATCGTTAGTTGATTGCATTGTTGTAAGCTATTCATGCGCTCCAAATCCCCGACAGGCGAAGCGAGTTGAGAGGCAAGGGGGAGAGAGGAGGTGGGGATTCGCCGAAATGTCAGCTCTGCCATCAATCTGCTCTGTCTTGATGTTCGACGTCTTTGCACGCTTTATTATGCTGTCTTGCTCGCTTCTGACTGCTCCGCTGCAATAAGAGGCCCGAGCTCATGCTCAGCGAAGAGACGCACTCTCGAGGCGAAGGGGGAGAGAGCAAGATGGGAGGGAAACGGATTAGCCAGAGGGGCAAGCGGTGAGGATGTACTGGATGTAAGTGAACTCCTCTGGGCCGAATCACCGAGAGCGGTGGCTGAACCCGTCGAGGGGGAGCGAAAGCCCGGCGAGTCGAGGTCTGCTCTTGTTCTCCTCCAACTTCCTCGTTTCCACGTCGCTCGCTCGCTGGCTCATGAAGGGCTACAACTTGAAGGCTACCCGATGCGTAGGATGAGTATCACGCTCCCGCCCTTTCGCCCAAGCTCGAGGCGACCAGCCGCTCAACTTCTCCTCCGCGAGGACGGCTCGGAACCTGTGGGAGCGTAGACCCGGCTGCTCTCTGTAGGGTAGCGAGTACTTCCCTGCATCGAGCACACACGCTGACTCTCCGCTACCTCCCAACAGGGCTTGAACGAGACGTCGTCAGCTTCCCTTTCACAGGCCGCCTCATCCAATCCCGCAAAGCTCGCTCGGCAACCACAAGACGAACTCCGCTATGGGCGACCCACCTTCGCCTTGGCTGCATCTGAAGCTTCCTCCCCTTTTTCCCTCGTACCCTCTTTCGCCGCCTTCTCGCCAGCTTCGACGGATCGCCTCTCTCGTCGTCGCTCTCGTCCGCCGTCTTCCGAGTGGATCGAAGGGTAGCCGGCGTGCACCACAAGGGTCATTTTCGACCTTCCTCCTCCCTCTCGTCCGTTACAGCACTGTCGCTGGCGGTGAAGCTCAGGACGACTCTCAAAGTGCGGGGGGCGCCTTCGCTCGGCGCGGACGGGGTTCGAAGCTGTTCGCTCCTCGGCAGCTCGCGCTTTGCCAGGGCAGTTTCCTAGACCTATAGATTAACATCCCACTGCTCCCTTGCACCCTCTACGCGCTGTATCGGCTCAGCTGAGCTCCCCACGGCGGGGTAGGCGATCAACCTCGGCGCGTGAGCTGGTAGGGCGGCTGAGGAGACGATAGCAGCTGCAGGGTGCTCGGTTCAGCGTTCGAGAGACGATGCTATGAGGATGGGATGATCTACAAGTCCTTGCCCTTCGATAGAAGGCTGTTGAGGCAAGAGCGCGCGACTTGAGGATTTGAACCTCGTCGACCGCCAGGCCTTGTCGCTCACTCGCCACCGGCTTCACCAACAACAACACTCCCGCATCAGGCCCGTACGTGCATCGGAAAGAGCACCTACGGTTTAGCCTTCACCTGCTCTCCTTCGCCGCCGGATCCCTTCAATCGCCTTCAATCGCCCTCAGGCAACCTCGAGCAAAGCTTGCGTTTGGGCCAGCCACCTTCGGCTTCTCACATCGCCACCGGACGACTCGAGCGAGCCGTAGGACAGTCTGTACGTTTTTTTTATCATCTTGCACCCCGTCAGCCCTCCTCTGGGAAGGGGGAACTGCCAGGAGATCGAGGCGGGTCGAGTTGTTTGCTCGGGGTCGAGGGGGCTGTGCGGGCTGTTGTCCCTTCTCGCGCGGCCCTCGCAATCAACCGTCCAGATGTAGTGAAGCAGAGCTGACCCGTTTGCTACTGCAACAGATCAATCCTTCTCGCGCGTGAGGCTTTCGCCGACCTCTTTTCGCCCCTCGTCACCCCGCTTCGTTCGGTGCACGCTCGGCAAGGAGTAGGCGTTCGCTTCGCAACCACCTCCGCTTCGTTGCGCGCAGGACATGGCCAAGGGATCAGGACGGTTTCGCAACCGCAAGCTCGGATTCAAGAGTCGGATCCTTCTCCAGATCGGCGTCGTCGACTTTGAGGAGGATCCCGTCGATGCGGAGCTCGAGTTCGAGGATGAGAAGGCCAGCAAGGGCGTCGAGACGGGAGTAGACAAGGAGGAGGAGCACGAGCTTCATCTTCAAGCCGTCATCGCCTCGTCCAGCGCCTCCGTCTCGCGACCATCCGGCTCGTCGGCCTCGGCGAAGGCGGCGAGGGCCTTCATCCCTACCCCCGACTCGGCGGGCACCATCGACGAGACCACCTTCCGCGAGCTCTACCCCAAGGGCTACGTCGACCCCGTCACCTACATTCGCTTCTCCGACACGGTCGAGGATGCGACCACCGGCGCCGTCGAGTACACCATGGACGAGGACGACGAGGAATGGCTCGAGGCCTACAACGCTTCGCTCCTCCCCCACGGCAAGACCAAGGCTGGTAGCTCGGTCGAGGATAGTCCGAGGAGGAAGGGCAAGGCCGACAAGGTCGTCAAGGTTGACGACAAATCGACCGAGCCCGGACCCATCAGCGAGGACGACTTTGAGCAAGTCATGGAACTCTTCGAGAAGACGACCGAACTCAAGGCTCCCATGGCACACGTTGTGAGTTTCGATCCGTAGCTCGACGTCGGCTCGTGAACACCATCGCTAACCTTTCGCCGAGCTTCGCAGGACCCTTCTTCTATCCCCGTCCTCTCGGATATGGAGGCCGCCTTCACCGATATTCTCAAACCCTTCCTCGCTCCTCTTAAGATCTACGCTCGGCCGATATACTCCCACTGGAAAGATCGGCGACTCAAGCGCTCGGGCAAGAACATCATCCCTCAACTCGACGTGAGTTCTTTTCGTCCACCTGCCTCAAGCTCTTCACTGACCCCTCTCTTCTCGACTACAGTACGACGAGTCCAACGAGAACAACCCCTACGTCTGCTTCCGCCGTCGTGAGCTCAAGTCTTCGCGCAAGACTCGTCGCTCCGATGCGCAGAACATCGAACGCCTCATCCGCCTCCGCAACGACCTTCACGCCGCCCACGCTCTCATGCTCAAGACTCGGGAGCGAGAACGCCTCAAGCTGGAAGCCATCGAACTCGAGCGCAAGGTCTTCGAGGCTCGCGTCGAGACTCGTGAGCTCAAGCGTCGTCTCAACGAGCCCGAGGGCGATGAGGACATTCTCATCGGTCGGCGCGAGAAGAAGCGGAAAAAGGAGGATGGCCAACAGGCTGCTGGGTGCGTAGTTCTTCCTCCTTCGCTTGGCGCCGAAGGTAAAGCTGATCCTCTTCCCCTTCACAGCTCCCTTCGTCTCTCCCTTCGCAAGCCCGATCCTTCCAACTACTCCGCCGCCTCTCTCATTACCCCCGTCGAAGACCTCAAGCTGCGCAAGGAGCGCGCTGCCGCCATCGTCGCTCGGATGGATCGCGACGCCCAGAAGAAACGCGAGACCGACCAGCTGTGGGAGGATTGGACCGACGGCGCCTACGTTACTCGCCTACCACCAACACCAGCTCGCTATTGGCGTGCGGTCGAGGCTGTCGGCGGTTCCATGGCGCTCAACGGCCCTCAAGGCAAGCTCGAAGCGCTCGGCTTCGCCACTCAGTACCAACCAGCCGTCGGTCGCGTTCGCACAAGCTTCAGGAGGCGAGTCGGTCGCGGAGGAAGGGTTATGCTTGATCGTATCGCACCGGGCACGGGACGAGGAGCGGGAGCTCGCGCTCTCGCCGCCTCGCGGTACTCGGACGACAGCGATTCGGAGGAGGATGAGGAAGCCAGCGCCATCGCTTTCGCTCGTCGTCAGGAGCGCTTCCGCTACGACTCGGACGCCTCTCTCGACTTCCCCTCGGTCGAGGAGCCCACCGTCGTCGACGATTTCGAGCTCAAGCATCTTCTCAAGCGGACAACCCTCCTTCGCCCCGCCGACAACGAGTCGCTCACTCTCGACTCGTCCTACATCGAGGAAGCCTTCCGTTGGGCAGCGCAAGAGCCCGAACGGCACGTCGCCCCTCCCGTCGTCTTCGGTCGACCACCACCTCGCCCACCGCTTCCCGCTCAGGCCGGAACGCCAGGAGGCCTGCCGATGCAGGTGCCCGGCGGTCCAGCATCTGCTGGCTACGGTCAAGCGCAGATGGCTGCCGCGCAGGCTCTCCGCGTCGCTCAGCAGCAGGTTCACCTCAAGCGTCAAGCCGGCCAGGTCCCTCCCGAGCAGATGCGACGGACGCCATCGACGGGCTCGCCAGGTCAACCTCAGCAGCAGCAGCTCCCGATGATGCCCAACGGTACACCGGTGCAAGCGCAGTGGAACGGCGGCATGGGCTCGCCCGACCCCAAGGCGGGCCTCGTCCTTCCTCCCGGCTTCCCCAACCACATCCAGCAGCAACTCCCGAACGGCCTTCACATCCCTCAACAACGCCTTCCGAACGGTCTCGTCGCCTCCCTCCCCAACGGCGCCAACGGCCTCCCCGCCACCTCTCGCCTCTCCGCCCCTCCCTTCTCCAACCTCCAAATCGCCATCCAACAGCAGCAGCAAGCTGCTCTTCACCAGCAGCAAGGGCAGCTCCCTCTCCCTCCTCACTCCTCTCCCATGAACATGGGGGTGCAGCTCCAACCCGGCCGCCCTCATTCCGCCAACTCGAACCAACTCCCTCAACAACCTCCCTCCCGACCGGGTTCGGCCCAGTCGTCTCATCAGTCGCCCAACATCATGACGCAGGGCTTACCCTCGCCCGGTGGAGGCCGACCGAACGGCGCCATGGCCGCCAATGGCAAGCAGCTGCCGAGGACGTCGCCGATGGCGTTCCCTCTGCAGGCCGGCGCGCCGGGGATGAAGCAGCAGGGGATGCAACAGCAGCAAATCCCGTTTGGGGGGTTTGTGACGGGTTAGATTTGAATGAAGCTTAGCGGTATTTATGTGCTTAGACGGGACGAAGGAGGGGGAGCCGAAAGGCTTTCGGCGATGATGATGGGTGTTCAAACGCAAGGGTTTTACAGGAAGTGAGGAACAGAATGTGAAGTAGAAAAGTCGTATTGTATTGAATCAAATCCCCCTCTGCATCTCTTTTTCGTCGAGCTTGAGGCGAACGACTGGGCTAGCGAACGGACTTGGCGACGTCGAGTCGAAGTCTCGAGATCTTGAGCGCGAGGACAAGTTTCGCGCTTCATCTCCTCGTCGTCGCGTCACTAAACACTACATCAACCTTAATGGACGTCGAGGCCGTAGCAGAGACTCCTCCACCTCGCGCATCACCATCACTATCAACCACTACCGCTCCAAGCGACTCGACAGCTCCACCTCAGCTCGCTCCTCTCTCCGCCGCTCCTGCCGCCCAATCTCTCCCCTTCGCCTTCGAAAACGTACTTGGGACGGCAAAAGACGCGTCGGCAGCCCTCTTGGAGCAACCTTCGACCAAGGCGGACGCCCTACAGGACGAGGAAAGCGTTGTAGCGCTGACGAGCGACGCATCAATGACGGGCGCGCAGGGAACTCGAGCTTTGGCCTCTAGGTCATCTTTACTAGATGCTACACCTCAACCAGGCTCCTCATTCCTCTCAGAGCTACCGCTGGACGAGCTCGAACGCGCGCACGCCGCAGGACGGGACGCGCCGGTGGAGCAAGCTGAAGCGACAGCAGGCGATGGCGTACAGCAGGGATCAACCTCTTCCTTCCACTTGTATCGCGATACCAAGGTACCCCAGTCCTCGTTCCAGACTGAAGCTCGCCTTCCTTCTTCGGATCCCATCGCCTCGCCTGCCATTCCTCTCCCTCCGCCAACTCAGCCGATCCACTCTACGCCTCCGCACCCCTCATCTTCCTCCTCATCCGTCAACCCAACACCCGTTCTTCGCGGCAAGGTCCCTCCCGCCCACAAGAAGACCGTCGCTTCGACCTCCTCCGCCTTCCGTTCGAACCCTTCGCAAGATCTCTCGGACGACTCGCCCGACCCCATGCGCATCATGCCAGCTCCTTCAGCCGCCTCGACCATTCGCTCTACCGTCGTCTCGAAGATGAAGGGCAAACGACAGGCCGGCGCCCCTTCCAGGAGCACTTCCGTCGAAGCTCCCTCTACCACCAACGGAGGACGTGGCTCGTCTCCGAGGGCGACAGCATCGACCACCAACTCAAGAGAAAAGAAGGGAGCGGCCAAGGGCTCTCGCCTCGGCGGAGCAACGAGCGCGCTGGACGGTGCCGAGGAGACGACGGGCTACGCTGGAAGGATAACGGGACTCGACGCTATGGACGAAGATGAGGAGGTCGGAGATGATTCAGTTCCCCTCAAGGAGTCGAGTGAGGTAGTCAGCGACAGCGCGGTCGAAGTCAAGGGCAAGAAGTCCACCAAGGGCTCTCGGCGGTCGTCTCCGAACGGATCATCCAGCGTCGCTCGTCCCTCGCACACCTTCGAGTTGGATATCGTCGTCGGAACGAGTTCTCGGAAACGCAGCGCCGCCGCGTCTCCTACCGTGGATCGCGCCATGCCATCCTCCTCTCACCCCGCTCTCCCTTCCAGCCAACCTCGACCCTCATCGCCGCCTTCCCTCGCCCCCTCCGAAGACGAGGCCACGACTACCTCAAAGCGCATCAACTCACGTCCAACAGCCGCCTCCAAAATTGCCGCCGTCGAGACGTCGCGGTCGTCTGCGCCATCGTCGCCTGACGCCGACTCGGACGCCAAACCTCGCTCTGCCCCCAAGAAGGGCAAAGGAAAGCCTCGAAAGTCGCTTCCCGAGTTGGACTTTATCGTCGAGACGGCTACGAGGTTCAATCTCGCTATCCCTACCCCTACCCCTCCCATCGACGATCCCGCTCCTCACCCTTCCTCCGACCTCAGCTCGCTCGCCGACACCATGCTCGCCTCTTCCCCCGATCGAGAAGCCGTCAAGCGCTCGCGTCCGGCCCTCAAAGACGCTGCTCCCTCTTCCGAAGGTGCTTCGCCGAAGAAGAAGAGGCGAGTTCCCCAGGCAGCTTCGCAGCAGCAGGCGAAGGAAGTCGAGCCCACCGCCGAGGACGACGAAGAGGCAGCGACTGGCGTGAACCCGATCCAAGATGCTTTGAGTCAGTCGGGAGTTGCCGCCGAGGAGAAATGGGACGTATTCTCCTCGCCGAAGCGTCGACGAGCGGTCAAGGCCCCCATCAAAGACTACTCTTCGTCGGAGGATGAGGCTAGTTCGGAGGAAGAGGCCGAGGCGACGCCCAAGAAGAAGGCTCGCAAGGTCGTGGAGAGCAAGGGGAAGGGGAAGGGCAAGGCCAAGGAGGTCGAGAAGGCGGTCAAGCCCAAGCCCAAGCCGAGACAGTCGGGTAGGCTTCCTTTCCTTCTCGGCTTCAGTCGTTCGCTTTACTGACTTGCTTTTTCCTATCCGTTCACAGTCGCCACTCCCAACTCCTCTCCCAAATCAGCCCTCCCTTCACCTTCCAAGATGCTCTTCGGCTCTCAGCCGACAAGCAGCTTCGTTCAACAGCTCGCCGTCAAAGCCGTAGCGCCGCGAGAGACGCCGGAGCAGCGCGCCAAAGGATGGGCTCTGGGTCGCATGGACAAGCTCGTTTGGGTTCGCGTCGAGAAGGAGGAGGTGCAGTTCTGGTGGCCAGGCGACGTGAGTCCTCTCGCCCCTCCTTCGAGCGTGAAGCATCAGAAGCTGATCCACGTCCTCTTGCAGATCACGAACGCTCTTCGCTCGGAACGACCGCTCAAGATCGCTCTACTTCTCGACGACTCGAAAGAGATTCTCGCCTTCGCGTGAGTCGCCGACCTTAACCCCCAAAGACCTCTTGACTAACTTGGCCCGAGATCACAGACCTTCCAACGAGGTCATCATCGCCGAGCCCGACCACACCAACATCCTCGCCTTCCGCACGGGCGCCAAGATCCGCTTCGACCGCGAGCTCTTCCTCGAGAACTCGGAGGCTTCCTCCGACTCGACGCCTTCTCCTGAGCTCTTCGACACAATCCTCAAACAAGCCGTCGAGCTCGAGGCGCTTCGAGGGATGGAAGACGACGAAGAAGAGCTGCCGTCGTCACTTCCGGCGCCGAGGAAGAAGGGACCCGGCTCGCCACTCAAGAAGGGGAGCAAGGTCGAGACGGAGAGCGAGGAAGGTGATCCATCTTCGGAGGAGGTAGAAGAGGAGGAGGAGGAGGAGCAAGACGAGCTACTTCGCGATGAGGACGAAAGCGCAGGGTACGTCTCGGCGCTCCTACGTCGTTCGTCGAAGCACGCTGACTTACTTTTCTCGAACTACTCACAGCTTCACCTACCCCTCCATCGTTCTCGCCAAATCCTCTCGTCAGTGGTGGGGCGCTCGTCTACTCAACTACCAGCCGCCAGCAAAAGGCGCCAAGGGCAAAGGCGGCAAGAAGGCGGCCGGCAAGTTCGTCGTCGAGTGGGTCGACGGATCGGTCAGCGAGGTGGGAAAGGAGGACATCCTCACTTCGTCGCAACCCGCCTTCTTCACCGTCAAGATGGGAACGACCCACCTCGAGCTCCCTCGCGACTACGTCGAGACTCTCGTCGAGTTCGCGCAGGACCTCCACCCGACTTACCAACGCATCATCGACGAAGACTACCCTCCTGCGACGAGCTGGTCGGATCAGTTCTACAAGGGAGGCAAGGCGCGAGATGCCTTGGCCAAGAAGGCAAGGTTCGGCGAGCTCCGCGATGAGCATACCGAGGCGCTGCAGAAGGAGATTACGACTTGGGCGAGTGGAGCAGATGTGAGGCTTTCTCCTTTACTCCTTCTCAGAGGCGGTAGCTGACCCTATTCGCTTCGCAGGGCCCCCGTCGAACCGGCTCGACTCGTTACGAGGAGCTCTCGGACGCCGAGCGAAGTCGATACCAAGCCGACATCCTCCTTCCCCTGACCGTGTTCCACGTCATTATCCACGAGCACGATTTCGAGGTGAAAGCCAAGGATCAGCTGTTCGAGGAGGGCAACGCTATTCCCACCGAGGACGATATCATGGTCAAGGCATTCGCGCTGGCGGACGACGAGTTCGACCGTGGTTCAATCCAGAAGTCCAGTGAGTAGATGTGACCTCCTTCTTCTCCTGCTCGAGCGCGGAGCTGACTTCCCTTCTCTCACTTTCCAGTCCTCTCGGCGCGCTCGGCGAAGCAGGCAGCAGACGAGTCTCGCGGGCGTCGGCGGTAGTCGCTCCTATTCTTATTCTTGTGTCTAGCACTTTCATTTCCCCCCATATGTTTTCTCTCTATCTTGATAGAGCAATCAAGTCGTTTTGCATCGTAAGCCGGTCGCCTCGCGAGCTCGCCGAGTGAAAAGCGCGCGAACGAAAGCAATAATGGCTAAATTAGAGGGTAGTGGTATATCAGAATAACGTCCGTGGTGTCTACATGAAATCCTAGCTCCGCCGCTGGTCCTCGCTCGAGCTGTCATCGTCGCCGTCCTCGTCGTCCGAATCGTCGTGGGCTGCGAAGAGAGCTTCAAACTCGTCGGTACTGCTCGCCCCGCCTGCGCAAGATACGAGCGTCAGTGGCAGCGTTAAGCGGAAGTCAACGTGAAAGCTCACCGACGATGCCGAACAAGCCCTGGAAAGTCCGACCGAGCAGATCAAGCTGAGCGATCACGTCCTGCGAAGCGAAGGAGGGATCAGCGAGGCGCGAACAAAAGAAATCGATCCACTCTCACCTTCATCGTCAGAGCATAGCCGAGATATAGCAGTCCCTCCGATCCTCCCCTCACGATCCGCTTCTTGACCACCTCGAGCGTCCTCAGCTTCCTCACGAGGGCGAGTCGAGCCTCCGCCGCCGGGGGAAGGTAAGCCGGGAGAGGCGTCTTGAGGGTGAGAGCTGAGGCGAGGAGGGAGAAGTACAGAAGGACGTTGCCGACCTACGTAGACGAGAGGACAGATCAGCTCGATTCTCGCTCGTTGAATCGAAACAGGCGACTCACCATCTCTCGGCGCTCCTTGTTGACGGGGACGACAAAGTCTCGCCTCACGCTCGAGTACCACGACTCGCGAGTAGTGACGTGCCCAATCGAGGTGAGGAGGTCGAGAATAGCTTGGCAAGACTGGAGGATGGTCGAGTAGGCGGCGACGGGGAAGGGTCCCTTCAAACGGGGCTCGTGAGCGGTAGCGGCGAGTAAACCTTGAAGCTTAATTAAGCTCTGCTGCAGGTGCACCTCCATCCTTATGCACTCCTCCTCGGCACGGTCGAGATGCTGACTGAGGAGCGCGGTCGATTCGGTGGCGTCGCATGCGCTCGTCGGATCGTGTTGGCTGGCCTTGAGAAGCGCTTCGGGAGGATTCGAGTACTGGCTGACGAGGCAGAGGTAGAGGTGGGCCGCGTTGAGGAAGTAGTCTGAGAGGCCTCGGCGAAGCTCTCGTCGCGCCTCGTATGGCCAGATGTAGACGTTGAGAAGCAATCCGTAGACCACGCCAAACGCGACGGCGATTGTGCGATGGATCCCGATGCCGAGCACGTTCAACTCGGGGCCGACCTCGCGGAGATTGAAGGCGTAAAGAGCGGTGAGGTTGAAGGTGAGGAGAACGAACCGAGACGAGGGACCGTACTGAGGCTGTGAGTGAAGATGGTCAGCTTTCGTCTCGCTCGCTTTGTAATGCTCAACCCACCCTCGTGACGATAACGTAGAAGCAGGGAACCGAGACCAGCGCGCCGAGAAGAGGAAGGACGATGGCGTTTTCGGGGAAAAGCGAGTAGCAGAGGACAGCGGTGGCGGCTCCAGTGATCTGTAGCAAGCGTGTTAGCATGCTCGTTCAACGAAGGACGATCGTCGAAGCTCACCGTGCCGAGAACTCGACCGAAGGCGAGAAAATTGGTCGCTCCAAGGCTCGGCGCCATGATGACCATGTACGAGATCAATGCCCACTCTCCGCGCCACTCCAACCATATCGGGCGAAGTCCTGTGAAGGCAGCACTTGCAAGAAACGCGGCGCCCGCTCCTGTCTTGATCGCGAAGCGGACTGACGGCTGACGCAAGCGCCATCCGAGCATCCAAATCGACTGCTTGATACGACCGAGGTAGGTGAGAGATTGAGGGGCGGACTGATGGGAGGTAAGAGCGCCGTCTTCAATTTGAGGGAACGGATTCTCGGAGCGGGAGGTGAAGAGGTTGGCTGGAGGGAGGAATCCGAGGTCAGTCATCGAGCAGCAGTCGCAAGAATCCGAGGTCAATCATTAAGCAGAAAACGCTTTGCGGGAAGAGTAAAACTCACTAAACTGCTCCTTGAGCGACGAGGCGCGTTGATTGACCGTCGCCGTTGCCCGTCGTCCTCGACCTCTCCTCTTCTTCGTCGCCCACCTAACACCGCCGAGTAGCGTCGCGACCGGCGCCAAAAGCCCCCACCGCTGCTTGCGCTCGATAGCGGTTCGTTCGACTTCCTGCTCGGTCGTTCGGATGGCCACGAACTCGTCGACGAGCAACGACAATTCCTTCGTCCATTCCTCCAGGTTGAAGCAGCTGCGAACGAAGTGGTTAGCCCGCGCTCAAACGGTAGGAATACGAGACAACGTACAAGTGGTAGATACGGAAGAGGTTGTCGTTGACTCCTGCTCCCTCCTCGTCCGCATCCCTCCGCTTCTTCGGATCGGCGAAAGGATTCTCCCTAACGTCCTCCTCCAGTTCCTCGGCGCTGTACACCGTCTCGGCGGGAAGCGTTCGATACAGTAGCTTGATCGCGCGCGAGTGCTCCCGTTTGAAGAGCAGAAGACTGCTGTCGAGCTCGGCCTTGAGGCGTTGGAGACCCTCGGCGTCGAGACCAGATTCGAGATCGCCGTGCGAGGAGGCTTCGAGGGCGTGCAGGGTTGTTTGGCCTGGTTTGGTTCGAATGAAGGAGGTGCGAAGATGGGCAAGGGTGCGTTTGGAGATTGTCTGCACGAGCGAGAAGCCTCAGCGACCGGCTTCGGAGCAAGGAAGTCAGGAAATTCACCGCCAGCGAATGAAGACTCGGTCCGACCCTCTCCTTAAACTTCTCGAGTACAATGAGCTCCTCCCGCAACTTCCCTGTCTCGGTATCCTTGCCTTCGTCCGAGACCTCGCCACCTTGTCGCCTCAGCCGACCTTCCTGCTCGGCTTGCATCAGCTCGTACTGTAGCGTACACCCCGCTCGCATGCCCGTCAAACCCTGCGAGAGACGGAGCATCGACTCGACCACATCATCGTACGCCGAGGTCGTCGCGGCGAGGCGAGAGTCGAAAAGCTCATACTTGGCTTGCGCGAGCGAGGATTTGAGGGTGGTGTAGGAAGACTGATGCGCGTCGATCGCCTTCTTGAGGTCGGCAGGTCGAGTCTTGATGTCGTCGCTGGAAGCATTCGGAAGTTAGGAGCGAGTCGAGCAGGATAATAGAGAGCCGAGGACGATCTAACTCACTCGAGTAGGAACGTCTTGGTGAGCATCTCGAGAAGTGTGGAGAAGGAGCTGAGCGTCTTGTTGAGGTCGACCCTGCGAAGCGAAAAAAGGTCAGCGAGTGTCCGCCGAGCTGAGTCGCAGCAAGCGAAAGCCTTACTGGAGTTTCGACGTTGCGCTGCTGGGCCAGAGAAGAAAGCATACGACGTTGGAGATGAGGGAGCCGATGGCGACGATGAGGAGAACTTGAAGGATGGCCTGCGACCGGAAGCTGCCGATGTGATAGGCGCCCTCCTTCGTAATGATGACCGACGAGATGAGGGATACCATGCTGCATGCAGTAGTCGCGGTAGGTTTGTTGACGGTCGTCTTGACGTAGGCGAGGACGCCGTATCCTCCTCCGAGCCAAACGAGGAGGACGAGAAGATGGCCGAGCTTCTGGAGCTCGTAGTAATCGAGCAACACCGACATGCCCATGCTGCCGCAGCAGAGGAAAGTCGCGTAGAGAGCTCCCACCACCATCATGAGGTTCGCCTCGACCATAGATCCCATGGTGCGCGCGGGCTGCTCAGTCGCTGAAGTCAGCTCAAGCTCGCCTCGGCGAAAGAGGGAAGCGACGTACGTAGAAGTAGACGGCGACGGTAGCGACCCTGTGTATATAAAGAGGATCAGCAGATGTCGTCGGTCGTTCCCTGACCCACAACTCACACATGGGCGTTTTTGACCGGACCATCGACATCCCATGGAGAACCGAGGAAGTCGGTCAAGAACGGGACGAAGGTCCACATCTCGGCGAGGAAGTAGGCGATGACGCATTTGATTACGTTCTTGGAGATGGGAGAGAGAGGGAAGATGCGGTTGTAGAAGCGTTTGGAGGACGATGTCGGCCTTCTCGGCGGAGAGTCGTCTTCCGAATCGTCGTCAGAGTCGTTGTCCACATCGTCGACCGCTGGAGGTTGAGCGTTGAGGGAGTAGATGCTCTTGCGTGGTGAAGGGAAGACGAAGGAAGGGTGGTCGTCCTCGTGCAGTGACAGCTCGGCGTACGAGTCTGGCTCTTCGGTGATGGTGGGCGCCGCCGAACCTTCCCTCCGCTGCCCGCTGAAGCTCGACCCGAGGAGAAGACTATCCTTGCTCCGTTTCCTTGGGATCTGCTTCCCTCCAGCGACGTTGCTTGCTCCTCCATTAGGGCTGCGAAGCACGGGCCCGTCGCTTGAGCTAGAGGCGAGAGCAGCATGCAGCACCAGCCAGCTTGCTGGATCGCCTTGGTGTTGCGCGCGCTCCACGCTATCCCTGTAGCGGCCCTCGTCCCATCGCTGCTGTCCTGCACCGCGCTCAGGGAGAGAACCAGCGCCGTCTCCTGCGTCGTTGCCTGAGATGCGACGAGTGAGGCGAGCGTAGATCGTCTCTCGACTAGGGATGGTAATGGGCGAGGTAGCCGAAGGTGCTGCTGTAGGTGATGAGAAGAGGGCGGAGGAAGCGCCTCGAGTGGGGGTGTTGGCGCCGGAGCCTGCTGGCGATTCCCTCGCCGAGCGAGGGAACGTGTTGTAGGTCGAGGCAGACAGGTTGTCTGTACCTTGTCTGTAGCTCTGCTCAGCCAACGAGCGGCCGGAAGCGAAGGCGATTACGAGCGACGATTAATGAGGGAGTCGAAGCTGCATCCTCGACGAAGCGCGAAACGACTTGGCTTCCTTCTACGCCGTCACCTCGCTATCGCTATCGACCTACAGCTCCGGAACAGCTTTCAAGTCTTGCCGCCCAGCTGCAGCAACCCCACCAACCGCCCTCAAATCAATCAACCGCCCTCTCGCTCGACCAGCGCTCTCCCACAGCTCACTTCGCTCAGCATGTCTTCTCAACGCGAGGTTGTCGTTCTAGAGACGTCTATGGGCAACGTATCGTTTGAACTGTACACCGCAGAAGCTCCAAAGACCTGCAAGAACTTCAGGGAGCTCGCCAGGAAGGGCTATTACTCTGGTGAGCTCTCGACAAGCGTGCAGAGGCTGCTGCAGTCAGGTGGAGCAGAAGCAGCAGCAGCAGCAGCAGCAGCAGCAGCAGCAGCAGGGAGCTAACGTGAGTTGGTGTACTACAGGAACCGTCTTCCACCGCATCATCCAGGACTTTATGATTCAAGGAGGAGATCCCACGGGCACTGGCAGGGGAGGAATGAGCATCTACGGCTCAAGCTTTGAGGATGAGATTGTGAGTAACGTTGGCGAGATGTTGGCGCTGCAGCTTCGGCTCAGCGCAGCTGCTTGACGTTAGCTGACCTGGTCTCGCTCCCCCCCAGCACCCTGAGCTTCGCTTCACCGGCGCCGGTATCCTTGCGATGGCCAACTCGGGACCCAACACCAACGGCTCCCAGTTCTTCATCACCCTCGGCCCTACCCCTCATCTCGACCGGAAACACACGTGAGCTGAGGCTCGCACTGCTTCCTCCGAGCTGGACTGACCATCTTCCTCCCCCTTTCGCAGCATCTTCGGCCGTGTGCTCACAGGAATGCAAGTGGTCCAAAGGCTGGGATCGGTTGCTGTCGATGGAGAGGACCGGTGAGTGCCCGTGGCTCGGCGAAGAGCTCGACTTGGGGACTGACTTCTCTCCCTTCCCAGGCCACGAGAGGATATTCGCATCCGTCAATCCAAGGTGGTGGCGCTTTAAAGTATATCCCTGCTGCTCTTCGTGAAAAATGTATCATCCAACGTCGACTCGGTGAGGAAGGAAGTGGGGGCTCGGCGCATCGTTCGGCGCACCCTTCCTCCGGCTCTGAAGGATCTGCTCGGGTGCGCATGGACTCAAAAGACGCCTCTGCACATGGCTCCAACAGATCTCGGCGTCGTAGATGAGCGAGCGCTACTTACAGTGTACAAGAGGCGAGGAGGGGGGAAAAGGAGCTTCGCAGATCGGGAAGGCGTGCGGCAAAGAGTTCCAAAGGCTGCTGGTTAATACCATCGTGCATCCTTCTCCACGCCTCGCCTCTGTAGCTGCTTCCGGCAGCTCTGATCGAAAGCACTGGACGACAAAGGAGCGCGTCCCTCTCGCCATCTCTCTTCGTCCTGCCTTTACCTCGTCTTCACTGCACCGACTCGCTGAGCCACCGGGATGGTACAGCCCGATCTTCCCACTGCGCTGTGAGCCCTTCGTCGTCCGTCTCACCTATCGAGAGCTCCTGCTGATGGCTCTTGCTTCGCTAGGATCTCGCCGCTCCTTCCAGGCTGTAGCGCATGGGTCTCGGTCGATGGCAAGCCGCTTCCAGTCTACTCTATTGGCACAGAGGGCATCAAGCGTTTTGGCTACATCGAAGCAGTCGAAGGAGCGCACTTCCAAGTGCACTTCGCAGAGGGTCGAGAGGCAAGCCCTCCAGACGACTTCAACCTCGACGTGTACCTCGATGGGCGCTGGTGAGCAGTGACTCTCGTAGCTGTACCCTTCTCTTACTGACCCGAGCTTGCAGGGTCCGAGGCTCGACTCACACCAAGACCGCCGCCGTCTTTCGCATGCCTCTCGACCATCCTCACCGTCTCAAGACCTTCAGCGCTGCTCGCATCAATCCCACCACAGAGCGACCATTCCTCTTCTCCAAGATCGCCCAAACCGACGACGATGAACTCGCCTGCAAGGAGGAGCGAGTGATCAAAGGAATCGGCAGCATTCAACTTCGCATGATGCGCATCAAGGACGTAGAGGACAAGATTGAGCAGATGGAGACTCAAGACCTGCCTGACTTGGTGCTGCACGAACAGGCGAAGAAGGTCAAGCTGAGCCATCAGACGAGGCGAGTTAGGTAGCCGAGCTCGGCGACGTCGAGACTCGGAGGCTGACTCGCTTTCTTCGCAGCCTGGGACCAGCGCGAGTAACCGAGGTCAAGCGTATCGCTATGAAGTTCAACCTCATTGACTCTCCTAGCAACCCCTTCGTCAATTTCGAGTTCCGCTATCGCTCAAGAGGTCTGCCTGCGTTTGGAGGAGCTCGGCGATGGCTTGTGCTGACCTCCCTCTCAACAACAGCGCTTCTAGAACTCGAAGGAGACGCTCCCGGTGCGCTAGTTATCTACTCCCTGCCCCTTGAACCGCCTGCTAACTTTTATGCTACAGCAATCCCTGGCCCTCGCCCGCCGCTCTTTCCCGCCGACCCAGCTCCTCCCCCTCCCATAGCCAGGAAACCGCCCGTCCCCAAGATTGCAAAGGGCATCAAACGCCCTGTGGAAATCATCATCGACTCGGACGACTCGGACGATGGATCGACCGAGGTCGAGCGGCTTCGTGCTCGAGTCGCCGAGTTGAAGCGACGAGAACAGATGAAGCTCGAGCCAGCCACTCCCAGGGTCAAAGACGAGAAGGGAAATCGACCGAAGAATATCAAGAGGGAGAAGGGTGTGCCGAACGGTGTAGCGTTGTCGGCGAGTCGAAAGGGAAAGAAGGGAAGGCCGGAGGTTATTGAGCTCGATTAAAGAGGGTTTAGTGTGCGGTAATACCTTGTATGGTGAGGTAGACCTTCTCAGTCAGCTCTAGGAATCTCTCGCTGACTCCCTTGCTTCCGCAGTTGTGCAATCCTTGCTTTCCTTTTACGTTCCAGCGGCCTCGGCGAAGACGAGATGCGGGAGCTTCGCAAAGTCCCATTGGCATGCTCTCGATCTGCTCTCGAAAGCTCAAACTCATGTCGAGCAGAGCGGACGAACTTTCGTGTTGCACAGAGGTCGAGCGGGTGCGAAGGAGGAGGCAGGAGGAGGAAACTGTCGGCTTCGGCGTTCTCGAGAGGCGGAAAGCTGGGAAGAGACAAACCGAGTCAGCTTAGCTCGTCAATTGCTGCAGTGAGGCGAGAGGCGTGTTCCAAACAAGACTGACCGAATTCGAGGCACTCAAGCGTACCAGTCGTCGTAGCTCTCCATCATTCTCTGCTCGTACTCCTTCATGTACTCCCGCACTTCCTTCTCCATTTCTTTGACCATCTCGCGGTTGTACTCAACAGCGTAGGAGTACGTGAAGGTGCAGCGAGGGCACGGGCCGTCGAAAGGGAGGTGCGATTGAGGGATCTCGGGCCAGCTGCGAGGTCGACGGGCGAAGGGGTAAGTTAAAGCTTAGAGCCGCGAAATCGGCGAGGGTGAAGCGTCTACTTACCGCTGAGCAAGATCACGCGACCCGTATTCGACTGCTTCGCGACCTTTGCACTCCGGGCAAGGTCCGAAGCGCTTCTTGAGCAGCTCGGGCGTCGCTCGCTGAAGGCGGCCGCGGATGACCGTGTCCCAATCGTGGTAGTCCTCCGGGGCGTCGATGAACCATTGATCGTGGTCGAAATCCAGAAAGATCTCAAACTCACTCATCTCGAGAGTAAGGTAGTCGCGCGTGGGCTCGTCCTCGCGGTACTCGGCGACGTCGTGCTCGATGCAGGTGAGGAAGACGTAGTCGGCTTCCTCTTCCTCCATATAATCCCTATCGCCAAAAATGGCGTGGAAAATGGTGAACGGCTTCCACCCAAATTCGCCCTCCTCCGCTCCTTCGAGGCAGTAGACCTTGTCGAGCGAAGTGCCTTCCTCGAAGCGGTCGACGACGAGACGAAGGCGGTAGAGGTGGTAGAAAGCTCTGCACGTGAGGCTTAGCGAACGGAGGTCGGGGAGATCCTTGACGATGGCTTCGATGAGCTCAGGCGGGAGCGAGAGGAAAGGGCAGCTGTCGTTGGACTTGGACTTGGACTTGGGCTGCCCGGGGCGCATGCGCTTCTGCTTGCGAGTAGGCTTGTGATCCTGCTTTCCCCTAGCCATGCGAGTCGAAGCGAGCGAGACGAGTGAGCGGGAGGAAGAGAAGAGGCGAATCGAGAGTTCGCTCCTCTTCTCTCGCCGCGGTGACCCCCCTCCGGGTTGCGAGTCAACAGTTTTTAAGAGAAGCGGAGTATACAGCTCTCAAAAGTGTAGTAGAATGTATGGTAGTAGAATGAGAAGAAAGTACAGCGGCACCGCTCGGTATCGTATCAATTAGCACAACCTCTAATCCTCCTCGGCGCTCTCCTCGTCGTCGTCCACCAGCCCGACAATGCCTGAGCCCTGCTTCTCCAAATCCTTGCCGAGAGCCTTGAGACGGTCGCCGAAGACGGTACGGACTCCGGGGTTGCTGAGAGGGAGAGCGCGAAGGAGCGGATCGGGGGAGGGAGAGGAAGAGAGGGATGGGAAAGAAGAGCGAGAAGGTTAGCGAAAGTATTCGAGCGCTGAGAAAAGAGATGACAAACGTAGCGGTATCCCAGATCTGAAGGTTGGCCTTGGAACCAGCAACGGCGAGGGTGGTAGCGTCGTCGGGGCAGAACGAGGCGGAGAAGACCTTGCCCTGCGAAGCGAGACGAGCAAGGCGGTCAGTAAGGTGTCGAGAAGAAGAAGAAGCTCGAATAAGACCATCACTCACCACACCGAGATCCCTGGCAGTCACGAGCGAGATGCTCCTCTTGCCAGCCTTCTGCTCGTCGACGTTCCACACCTTGACGAGGTTGTCCGTTCCACCAGTGACGATGCAGCCCTTGATCTTGGTGTTGATGTCCAAACTCGACACACTCGAGTCGTGAGCGGCGAGGGTCCACAGCGACTTGCCAGGAGCGGTCGTCTTGGCCGAGGAGAGCATCCTCGAGTCGTAAGCCTGCACCGTTCCGTTCTCCATCGACACGAGGAATCCGGCGGGCTCCCAAGGGTCCCACTTGAGGCACTCGACGTCCGACATGACCTTGACTCCGACTCCCGAGTCGGGAGCGCGAGAATCGAACACGCGCACCGAGCCGTCCCAAGATCCCGAGAGGAGAACGGTGGGCTCCTTGGGGTTCCACTGAACAGACTGGATCTTGTCCGAGTGAAGCGAGTCGAACGAGCGAAGGGCGGGGGAGGAGGTAGGGAGAGAGAGATCCCACAGCTTGATGGTCTTGTCGGCCGAGGAGGAGGCGAGGAGGTTGCGGTGGGAGCGGTTCCACGAGAGGGAGAGAATAGAATCGACGTGGTACTCGGCGTTGGCGACGATTTTAGGCTTCTTGGGCTTCTTCTTCTTCTTCTTGGACGAAGAGTTGGCGACGACCGGCGTGACCGACTCGGAGATGGAGGAGGGAATGGGGAGGCCACCGTCGGCTGGTGGTGGGCCGAGGATGGCGTCGGGGTAGATTCCGTCGACGACGTCAAGCGACCAGATCTCAATCTCGGGGTCGAGGGTACCGACAGCGACAAAGTTGCCCTTCTGACCTTCCTCGTTGGTTCGGCCGGGGCAGAAGTCGAGCCATTCGAGGCAGAGGGGCATGGCGGGAAGGAGGAGGTCGTGGTGGACGTAGAGGTTCTCCTCGGACTCGTCGTAGACGTAAACCTCGAGCTGCGAGACGTCGTCCTCGGTCTTTGCGACGACGAGGAGGTTGTCGGTGGGGTAGATCTCGAGCTCCTCGCGCTCCAACTCCTCATCCTCTTGTTTCTGTGGGGAAATAGAGGTCAGCCCTTACTCCTCGGCGAGCAGCAGTAACAACCTACAGCCTCCATGGTGACGAAAGGGTCATCCTTGTTGTCGCCGTAGTAGGTCAGGCCCTTGATGTTGCTGAAGGCTCCCATGGCTGTAAAACGATGGGGTCAGCTCTGCAGTAGCTCCAAGATGAAGTCAAGTAGCTCACCGACACCCTTGGACTCCTCCTCATCATAATCGTCGAGGTTGTAAGCCGCGAGATCATCATCTCCTCCCGCTCCGGCTCCGGCGGCTCCCTGGCTCTTGATCGACTTTGCCATGGCGGCAGCAGCAGCTGTAGCATCTTCCATGTCGGCATCGCCATCCTCTGCAGGCTCACTACAGGCGAGAAAGGGTCAATTGAGCGTCGAAAAAGTAAACATAGCGCGAAGCCAAGAAGCAGAGAACTCACTCTTCCCAGCCAGCTTCAGCTTCAGCATCCTCGGGCTCGTCCTCCTGCTCCCTCTCAGCCTCCTCATCGCCCTCATCGCCCATACCATCGCCTTCTTCGGCCCTCGCGAGCTCGAGCTCCATCTGAGCATCCTCAAGACGAATGCGAGCCAGAGCGCCGACTCGCTCCAACTCTGCCTCGTCGACCGTGTACTTGGTGGGGTGCGCTGCTGCTGCTCCCCTGGGAATCCACCCTACCGCCGAGATGAGTGAAGTCATCGTAGTGTCGAGGTGTGGAGGAGGGAAAAGCAGAGAGAAAGTGCGGGCTTCAACTTTTGGACTTGGGCGCGGGCAAAGGGGGCGAACGGCTTGGGACCTTTGCCGTTGAGGTGCAGAGTAGGGGAAAGTAGAAAATACCAATTCGCTACTACACCCTGGTCACCCTGCGCGAGTGTCGCAATGCTTCATCTGCTCACTTCGCAAGCTCGGCGGAAGGGTCAACCTTCGCAGGACAGCGCTGATTCGTTATGCACAAAAACTCAGATCGTTCCATTCTTGATCAATAACACACTACTCCGTATCCACGACTCTCCCGAGCCTTTTTTAAGTAGCTTAGATCCGGCTTCCAACGACAACGTCCTCGATCTGCTTGATGCGCTCCTCGGCTTCGACGCTGGCGTTGCTGGCGGCCGAGAGGACAGCCTTGAGGGAAGCGGCGGTGACGTCGTTGTCGATTCCGACTCCCCAAACGGAGCGACCCTGCTTGTTGAGGACCTCGACGTACGAGGCAGCCTGAGTCGAAGAGCCCGAGCCGAGCGAGTGCTCCGAGTAGTCCTTGACGTCGAGGTCGAGGCCGAAAGTCTTGAGAGCGTCGAGGAGGGACGAGACGGGTCCGTTACCCGAGCCCTCGATGGTGCGCTCCTCGTCGCCATCACGAACGACTCCCTTGAACGTCTTCTTGCCCTCGGCGCCCGAGAACGAGTAGTCGACGAGGGTGAAGCGACCGATGTGCTGCTCGCCGAGGTAGTAGGTCGAGCGGAAGGTCTTCTCGATGTCGTCGGCGGTGATCTCTTTGGAGGTGCGCTCCGAGAGGGCCTGAACGACCTGGTAGAAGGCGACCTGCATGCGGCGGGGGAGGTCGAGTTGGAGGGCGCGCTGGACGAGGTAGGCGACACCTCCCTTTCCGGACTGCGAGTTGACACGGATGACGGCCTCGTAGGTCATTCCGATGTCCTGGGGGTCGATGGGGAGGTAAGGGATCTGTGGCGGAGGACCAAGTCAGCAAGGGCGTCGCGAAAAGGAGAAGCTCGGCGATGCTCACGGCCCAAGGCTTGGAGGGGTCCTTCTTGCGGTGTCCGAAGCCCTTCTTGATGGCATCCTGTGTATGAAGATGGTCAGCAATAGCTTCCAGCGAAGTTGTAGCCTCAAACTTACCTGATGGGATCCCGAGAAGGCGGTGAAGACGAGCTCTCCTCCCCAAGGCGAGCGAGGGTGAACGGGGATGTCGTTGCACTTGGTGACGGTGTCGATGACTTCCTCGAGGTTGGAGAAGTCGAGCTCGGGCGAGACACCCTGGGTGTAGAGGTTGAGAGCGAGGGTGACGAGGTCGACGTTTCCGGTGCGCTCTCCGTTGCCGAAGAGGCATCCCTCGACACGGTCGGCTCCGGCCATGAGTCCGAGCTCCGAAGCGGCGACTCCGGTTCCACGGTCGTTGTGGGTGTGGAGGGAGACGACGACGCAGTCACGGTCCTGGATGTGGCGGCAGAAGTACTCGATCTAAAGGAGAAAGAAGGAGGGTGAGCGCCGAGGGAGAGAGATGGAGACCTCCGAGTCGAGCGGGATCGTACCTGGTCGGCGTAGTTGTTGGGGGTAGCGACCTCGACGGTAGCGGGAAGGTTGAAGATGATGGGGCGCTCGCTCTTCTTGTCCTTGCCGGCGAACCAGGCCTCCTGGACGGCGTTGCAGAGTTCCACGGCGAACTCGGGCTCGGTCTGGGAGAAGGCCTCGGGCGAGTACTCGAACTGCCATTGAGTGCGGTCACCGCGAGCGATGGCCTCGTCGACGAGCTGGCGAACGAGCTTGACGTGCTTGACGGCGAGGGCGATGGTCTGCTCCTTCGAGTTCTGGAAGACCTGCTCACGGAACATGGGGGCGGCGGCGTTGTACATGTGGAAGATGACGTTCTTGGCGTCGCGAACCGACTCGATGGTGCGGCGAATGAGTTCCTCACGAGCGGGCGAGAGGACCTGCGAAGGGGGAGAAGCGACGACGCAAAAAAGGGCGGGGGAGGTCAGCTGATGTACTGTGGCAATCCTCCTACAGCGTCGCAGCAGGAGTAGATAGGTGTAGAAGCTCACCTGGAGCCATCCATCGTCGGGGAACTGTTCCTGCTCAATCAGGCCGCGGATGAAGTCGAACTCGGTCTGGCTAGCAGAGGGGAAGCCAGCCTCAATCTCCTTGAATCCGCACTTGACGAGGAGCTTGAAGAAGCGAGCCTTCTGCTCTCCAGTCATGGGGTTGACGAGGGCCTGCAGTAGAGCGTCCAAGGTCAGCTTCTGCCGTCGAGCCGAAGCTCAGCGAAACTCGCCTGATTGCCGTCACGGAGGTCAGAGGAAGCCCAGCGAGGCGCCTTGGTGATGCGCTTGTCGGGCCATGTCCTGTTGGGAAGGTCGACCGACTTGAAAGGCCTACATGGCGCAGCAGGACGAGGAGCGAAAGGTTAGCCTTCTCGCTTGCTCCTGCCGGGCCAACGTTGGAGGTCAGAAGGTTGCTCACCTGTACTTTGTACTAGGGTCGAGGAGCCAAGAGCTCTGAGTGTTTACGGGAGCTGAGCTAGCCATGCTGGTAGAGGCGAAGGAGCGAGCGAGAACGGGGGCGGCAGACGAGGTTGCTTTGCGTAGAGCGTTACGGGCGACCGACATAGCTCGATGAACGGGGTTAAAAGCTGTAGGGAGTGCACTTGAAAGTAGGTGCAAACGGGTTTCCTGTTGGCGAGTGGGAAGGCGAGACGAGGACGAAGTAGTAGTGAAGAGTAAGAGCTCGAGAGCGAGTTGTTCGCTTCCCCGCGCTCTTGACCTCTGCCGAAGTTGACTCGAGCTTACCGCCGGCTTTAACGGATCGCTTTTCCTACTGCACTACAGAGTCAACTACTAGGAATGGAGGACGACTCGAAGCCCCTCACCCTCAAGGAGCGCATGGCTATGCTACAGCAAGCTGCTAACTCGAGCCTCCCAGTCGCCAAGACGGCTACCGCCCCTCCTACAACTTCCAGCGCTACAGCAGCAGCAGCTCCCAACTCTACTACATCACCACCCGTCACCTCGGCCCTCTCCTCGGTCGCTAGTGCAGCCAACTCCAACGATCTGGCAACGTCGGCTCGTCAGCTCGGTCAAAGCGAGTCAACCACCTTGTCTGCCTACCCACCTCTTTCACCAACACTCTCAGCATCATCATCAAGACCTTCTTCCCCGTTTACTTCGCCTCGTTCAGCCTACGACGCTCTCGACCCGCTCGCTCCCCCGTCGACGAACCGTCAACGAGCAGCGAGTAGCGCTTCTGCTTTCTCTGCGCTGTCGGTGGGAAGTGCAGGATCAGAGTCTGGTGCAGGAGCAGGGATGGAGATGGGACGAATAGGCTCGACGACGAAGGAAGGCCCGCCGAGACCTCCGCCGAGGGAAGGATCGCAGACGCCAGAGCTACAGAAGCTCAAGACGGACCTCCAAAAGCCAGCAACGAAGGATAGCGATTCATTGATGGCCTTCTCGCCTACTCCGGAGGACAGCCCCTCCTCCTTTCCCTCTCCCGCGCCCTCGGCTCCCCCAGCAACACCTCCTCGGCAGCCTCAAATCCCTCCACCACGTCGCTCTACGATCGCCGCTACCTCACGTCAATCTTCAACCTCGTCGACATCTACCGTCCCACCTCGCCTGCCTCCTCGGCGCAGCCAAACGAGCGCTGAACCTCCCTCGCCGACCGCCTCGACCTTCTCCATCGCTTCCAACGCCTCTTCCCAAGGCCCAGCACTTCCACCACGACCTCGAGCTTCCGCTTCTCCCGCCGCGACCCCACCTCGTCCTACTCCCTCCCCAACTCCGTCCCTAACGCCTTCCTCTCGACCCTCCTACGCTCGGCATAGCCCCAAGCCCCGCGCGCAAGAAGGATTTGAATCCATCTCCCTCTCCTCCGCCGGCGGCGCCGAGCTCGCCAAATCCCTCTCCCTCGGCACACCGACAACGACGACCACCGCCCCCGCGCCCGTCAGTTCCCACGCACTCGCTCCGAGCCCATCGCCGACGGCCTCCCTCTCGAACCTCAATGGTCCCCCTCAACCGCGCACGACTATCAAGCAACGGCCTATGGACCCTCGAGCTCGGAAGAGGTATGAAGCGCTGTTTGAGCGATGCTTGAGGAAGGCGGAGGCGGCGGGAGGGGGGACGCCGAGGCCTGCTTGGGTGAAGGCGGGGGGAGGGGAGGCACAGAGGTTGGATGGTGCGGTGGTGAGAGGTGTGTGGATGAGGAGTAGACTGGATGGGGAGGTGTTGAGAGGGATTTGGTGAGTTTGTCGTCTTGTGGCTCGGGCTCGGACTTGGAGAGGGAGCGCCGAACTGACTTTTGTGCTTGCTTTCGCAGGGGTGCGTGCGATACTGAGGGGATGGGGAGCGTGGATAAGGAGGGGTTCTGTAAGGGATTGTGGCTCATTGATGAGGAGCTGAGGAGGTGCTTGAAGGATCGGAGTTGAGGGGTTGAAGGGGCGCCGAGGAGCTCATCTCTCTGCTGTGATGCCATGTACGTTGTGATAGCATGCATACGAACTATTTCGCCAGCTCTTGAGTGGATCTGAGAAACTACAGCGAACCCCGTGAATCGCCCGCCCTAACTTCGCCTTCGCCTGCTCGCACTTCTTGCTCTCTTCCCACCATCTCCTCGTCTCGTCTCCTTTCAACCCGACTCGCACCTCTCTCGAGATGGCACCCCGCAAGCGTAAAGCTACAGCACCACAGACCTCCGCTGCCCCAGCTCCCACTCGCTCCACCCGCACCGCCAAAGCGTCACTCAACCCAAACTCACTCAACCCAAACCCGCCTCCCGCCTCTTCCGCCGGTCGCTTCAAGGCCGCTGCTCCGACCAAACCAGTCAAACGTACTCCTGCTGAGAAGCGTATTCTTGAGGAGCGGCAGCAGGCTGAAGAGGAGCAGCAACAAGAGGACAACAACGGGGTCGACGAGGAGCAGTGGGAGGAGCAAGAGATGGAGCGAGTGGAGGATAGCGCTCAGAGTAGTGCAGAGGAGAGTGAGGTTGAGATGGACATTCAACGTCTCTTGACCTCGCCTGCGCGCGGAGGAGGAAAGGACGGCGAGGCGACGGGCGATGAGGAGGAGGAGGAGGTGATTGCTCGTGTCGAGCAGCAGCACTCGTCGGCCAAGAAGAAGCAGTCAGCCAAGAAGAAGCAGAACATCGTCAAGGCCAAGAACAAGAACAAGGATCAGCGCAAGGGACCTCCCGGTCGTCGTGATCCTCGCCCATCCGTCGCCGAACCTTCGTCCGAGCAAGAAGAGGAGGAGGAGCGACCTCGACCCCGTCCCCGTCCCATGCCCGCGTGGGATCCCTCTCAATACCGCCCTCCTTCGCCCTCGCAACGTCTCGCCTACGTCAGAAGGGAGTTTGACTCGGAGGAGGAAGAAGAGGATCCGGATCGACCTGACAATCCCGATAGGCCCAAGATCTTTATGCACGCCAACTCGAATGGAGATGAATGGAGGGCCGATCGCGTTTGGTTGTACCCCGAGTTTGGAGGAGAGGGGGAGAGGGAGCAGTTGGTGGAAGCTGTTGAGGTGAGCTTTCGTTCTCGGCTCGGCTCGGCTCGGCGTTGTGAAGAGGTTCGAGCTGACCCCCTGGCCCTCGCAATCGCAGAATAACGGGGGCAAGATAATCGAGGACATCACGCCTGGATGCTACGCTATCTTCCCTCGCGGCGACGTCGAAGAGTTCCGCACCGAGATTGAGGACGCCAAATTCGCCGGTGCGCCTTCCTCCTTCCTCTTCTCTCCTCTCCAGCTCTAACCTCTTTCTCATCTCCCAGGTGCTCACCCTCTCGCCCAACTCTGGCTGGAAGAATGCCTAAAAGCGACCTCCAAACGCCAACGATCCTCAACTCCCCTCCACTGGCGCTGTCGTCCTCAGATGTATCAAATCGTTCTGCACAAGAAGAAGAAGAAGAGGGTCGATTTTAGCGCTGCTGAGAAGGATACGTTGGCGAGGGAGTTGTTGAAAGGTAGGATGGGGTGGGAGGAGGGGGATGAGAGGGCCGCTTGTAGGAGGGCGATGGAGAAGGTGCGTTCGAGCTTCTCGTTCGTTCGCTCGAGGGAGGAGATGGAGGCTGACTTTCCTTCGTTTGTTCGACACACACAGCACCCCAAGACTCACGACCTTGAGACTTGGGTTCGACACTTCCGTCAATCTCGAGCTCAGTACGAGGATCGGATGAGGAGGATTCAGAGGAGGAGGGATATGAGGGGGAAGAAGGGGTTTGATACTTCTTCTTCGGATGAGAAGGATAGTAGTAGTAGTACTAGTGAGGAGGAGGAGAGAGCGAGGGAGAGGAGAAAGAGGGAGAAGGAGAAGGAGAGGCGTAGGAGGGAGAGGGCGAGGCAGAGGGAGCGCGTCGAGCAGCAGCAGCAGGAGGAGGATGCTCATGAGCTCGAGGGCGCTGAGGAGGAGGGCGAGGAGGATCTCCCGACCTCGAAGGAGCTGTTGAAGAAGGCCTCGGCGGCCAAGGGGAAGAAGAGGGCTCGGGAGGAGGTTGAGGTCGGCGAGGAGCGTGGAGAGCATAAGAGTAAGAAGTCAAAGAAGGTCGTCGAGAGGTCGTCGCCCAAGGTGAGTTGTCTCGTTTCGCTCGCGCTCTCGGCTCGGCCTTCGCTCGCCGACTTCGTCGCTCCTTCCATCTCGCCGTTCAGAGCTGATCCCCTCCTTTTCCCATCGCACAGAAACCTCAACCTTCCACCTCCACCAGCACCTCCTCCCTCAACCCCCTCACTCTCCTCAGCACCTCCTTCCCCACCCTCGCCCCTTCCCACCTCCGCGGCATCTACTACTACACCTCCTTCTCTCACTCCCTCTCCTCCTCCGCCTGCGCCCTCCTCTTGCAGGGCCACAGCGCTGAGGCGATTTTGTGGTCCCCGGGGGAGGACCGCAAGATTTTGGAGAGGGGGGAGGAGGCCGAGTTGGAGGGGAGGGAGGAGGGGGAGGTGAAGCGCAGGTGGAGGTTCTTGGGGGCTTGTGAGAGGGCGAGAAGGCTCGCGGGGGCGGAGGAGGAGGAGGGGGTGTTGTGGCATCCTTCGTTGGAGGAGTAGGGAGGAAAGGGAGGGGGAAAGCGAGCTCGGGTTTGTACTGTGTCATTTGTGTTGAATATTCTAAAGTCAATTGACTGCTATGAGGTCCTGTTCTACGCCTCTACTTGTCCGCCTCCGCCTCAGCGTCCGCCTCGAGAGGTTTCCTCCATCGACCCTGCGAACGAACGCCGAGAATTCAGTCAGCACTTGTCCTCTCTCAGCAACGTCAAAGTCGACTCGAAAAAAACTCACCTGCTGCCAAACCCTGTACATCTTCAACTGCTTCTTCCTATTCAACAACAGTCGTCGATCGACTCCGAGCCTTAGCAACTCGAAGCGGTAGGGAGAGGATTGGAGCGCGAGGGCGGAGGGGGAGATGGCGGAGAGGGAGGTGGGGGTTGGTGTTGAGGGGGCTGTTGTTGTTGTTGTTGTTGTTGTTGTTGTTGTTGTTGTTGTTGTTGGGGTGGAGGGGGTGCTGGAGAGCGAGAGGGTGGAGAGGGAAGGAGGCTCCGAGGTGGAGGAGGGGGTGGGGAGCTTGGGTCCGCCGAACATGGCTACGAGCTCGTCTGTCGTCGTACAAAATCAAGAAGAATCCGGGTCAGCTCACTCTCCTTCGTCTGGTCCTCCCCACCCCACCTCTGCCGAGAGCAAAGCAGCGAGCGCTCGCTCCAACGACGGAACTCACCCCTCTCAAAGAAGTAAACCCTCGTATGATCCCCCCTGACGTAAAGACCAGGCTGCATGTACCTATTCCCCTTGAACCTCAATTGAGCCATATCATTCCTCCCATAATCGCGGAAGAGGAGCACTCCTCCTGGTTTGAGCATCTGTTTCGAACGATCGCCGAGAGGGAGGTCAGTTCGGTCGGCGGGGAGGGAGGGGGAGAAGGAGAGAAGGGGGGACCCACAGTCCAAGCGTTCTTAACCGCTTGTTCCCACTCATCAGGATGCAGCGCCGAGAGTACAAAGATCATAATCGCGATATCCACGCTCCCCTCCTCCAAGCCCTCGGGCAGTCCCTTCTTGCTACTCAAATCCCAAACTCCCGTAGTACAATGCTTAGGATCGAACGCGGGGTTGGCCTTGACTAGTTCGACTGCTTCGCGAGAGAAATCGTAACCGTGCAGTTGGAGATGGGGGTTTTCGGAGGCGGCGAAGAGGGGGAAGAGAGTGTTGCCGGGGCCGCAGCCGATTTCGACGATGCGTTTGGGGCCGGCCTGGTGTGAGATAGAGGTTAGTGAGGGGAGAGAAGAGAGGGGATGGGGAGAAGGGTGGTAGGGAGAGCGAGAGGGAGAGAAAGGGACGAACATCGGCTTTGACAGCTTCGGCGAGGTCGGAGAACTCGGTTCGAAGCCAAGCGCGGTCGTTGAAGAAGCCGTCTAGTGTAGTAGAGATTGTCAGGTACATTCTACCGAGGTGACAGAGACAAAGGCCAAACGTCGAACTAACCCTTAACATTGGCGTAGAAGGAATCCCAAAACGAAGCGGGGTTGGCATTGTACTCTTCCTGCAACTCGGGAGGGACGGCCATAGTCATTTGCTTTTCGACTGCTTGTTGAGCGAGCTTCTCTTGCTCTTCATCCCATTCGACTTTGTCCCTGTAGCGCACGAAGCGGTGAGTTCGGATTGAGGAAGGAGCTGAGCTCGAAAGCAAACGTACCAAGCGTTATGAGTCCAAGGATCTCTTCCCTCCTCCAATAACCTTCCACCATTCCTAGAAGGAGCCCCCTCGATGAGTTCCTCTGCAACGAGTTCGTTATGGAGGAGTTGAGGACCAGTTCGTTTGATGCGAAGAGGGATATTTGATTCTTGTGCTTGTGGGGAGATGGCTAACACTTCTAGGGAATCGTGTGGTGAACTGAGGATCGGAGTGTCTGACATGGCTGAGACTGATGAGGTACAGATGAGGTGCAGCAGTAAGTCAAGGAGCGAAAAGAAGTGGCCAAGAGACGCGAAAGGTGAAAGATGGGCAGCTTTCGCTTCTTCTCCCATCTCGATCGGCCAGCTCTTACCCGAGTTGACCTACCTTGGTACAGAAGCAGCCCCTTCTAATCGCCCCTCGTTAGCGTACGGTAGCCTCTGCCTCTGCCCCTCCCCCCTCCCCTTGGTGTTTAGCATCGGTCGTCTGGCTAGATGCTCGCCTGTCGTCGGACTCTAGTCTCTCCCACTTGTACCTCCCTTGGCTCCCTTAACACTCGTCGTTCACTTGTTACCTGTTTCACCCGCCCTTCAACCGCTCGCCTCGTCGCTTCGTCGTCTCAACTCGCCCCTCTCCCCGCCTTCGCCTTCAACTTGAACCCTTCGCACAACTCTCTCTCCTCCCGCTCCCTCGCTACTTCCGCCATGAGCAACCAAGCTCAAATCATCGATGGAAACAAAATGGCTGCGTATGTTATGTACCATCACCCTACAGACCTCCTCATCCTCTCTGATCCCCTACAGCCCCCCAAAACTAACGCCTTGACTCTTCCCGCTCACTCGCCCAGGTCCATCCGCGCCGACATTGCTACTCGCATCAAGGCCACTCAAGCAAAGTTCCCTCGCTTCGAGCCTCACCTCGCCATCATTCAACAAGGCGCCCGCTCCGACTCTTCCACCTATGTCAAGATGAAGCTCAAGGCCGCCGCAGAGGCCGGCATCAAGTGCACTCTCGTCGTCCTGGGAGGTCCCGAGGATGGTGTAGGAGAGGACGAGGTTATGCGCGAGGTCGAGCGTCTCAACAATGACGATTCCGTCCATGGATTGCTCGTCCAGCTCCCTCTTAGCGATGCTATTGGTAGGGATGGAGAGAGGAGGATCACGGAGGCCGTCTCGCCTGAGAAGGATGTCGATGGGTGCGTTTGTTGACTCGTCTCTGCAGGGCGATAAGCTTGCTAACCTCTCTTACACTACAGATTCCACGCCTACAACATCGGACTACTCTCCTCGCGCGCCTCGGCTCCCCTCTTCTCGCCCTGCACCCCCGCAGGAGTGATGCTCCTCCTCGAGTCGACGGGCATCAACATTGCTGGCAAGCACGCCGTCGTGTTGGGTCGTTCCGACATTGTCGGCAGCCCCGTTTGCGCCCTCCTTCGTCGCAAGGACGCTACCGTCACTCAATGCCACTCGAGGACTCAAAACCTCGAGAACATCGTGCGTTGGCGTCGGCTCCGAGCGCGAAGGTCGCTCTTTTCTGGATTTCTTTGCGGGGCTAATTCTCTGCGTATTCGCCTACAGATCAAGCAAGCCGATATCGTCGTCGCTGCTATCGGACAGGCCAAGTTTGTTCAAGGATCGTGGCTCAAGCCCGGAGCTGTCGTTATCGACGTTGGAACCAACTTCATCGACGGTGAGCCTTTCTCCTTCCCGTCCACCCGCTCTCCAGCTCACTCGTATCGCTACTACAGATGCCACCCGCAAGTCTGGATCCCGTCTCGTCGGCGACGTCGATTTCGAGTCGGCCTCGCAGGTCGCTTCCTACGTTACTCCCGTCCCCGGAGGAGTTGGACCTATGACCGTCGCCATGTTGATGGAGAACTCGATCATTGCCGCTCAGCGTGCTCTTGAGAAGAGTCAAAAGAGGGCTATCAAGCCCCTCAAGCTCAACCTCCTCAAGGACGTTCCCAGGTTCGTCGTCCCGCTGCTCGGCTCGGCGTTGAGGGTTCGGTCGCTGACTCTTCCCGCTCTCAAATAGCGACATCACCATCGCCAAGGCTCAGACTCCCAAGGCTATCGACGTCCTCGCTGCTGAGATTGGAATTCCCGCTCACGACCTCGAGATGTACGGTCGCTACAAGGCCAAGGTCAAGCTCGAGATTCTTGACTCGCTCAAGCACCGTCGGTGAGTTTTTTCTCGCTTCCCTTTTCGCGCGTAGACTTCGTTCGCTGACCTTTTCACTCACCAACAGCGACGGAAAGTACATCGTCGTCGCGGGAATCACTCCCACCCCCCTCGGCGAGGGCAAGTCTACCACGACCATCGGACTAGCCCAAGCTCTCGGCGCCCACCTCGGCAAGTCGGCCTTCGCCTGCGTTCGTCAACCCTCGCAAGGACCTACTTTCGGTATCAAGGGCGGAGCGGCTGGAGGAGGTTACTCGCAGGTCATCCCCATGGACGAGTTCAACCTTCATTTGACCGGTGATATTCATGCTACCACCGCCGCCAACAACCTTCTTGCCGCCGCTATTTCAGCTCGTTACTTCCATGAGTCGACTCAGACCGACAAGGTGAGTTCTTCTTCTACGTTTGAGAGCGAGGAGCGACGACCGAGCTGATCTCTCCCCCTTCGTCTCGACTTCAACAGCAACTCTTCAACCGCCTCTGTCCCCCCAAGAAGGGCGTCCGCACCTTCGCGCCCATCATGTTCAAGCGCCTCGAGAAGCTCGGCATCACCAAGACGAACCCCGACGATCTGACCGAGGAAGAAGTCAGCCGCTTCGCTCGCCTCGACATTGACCCCGAGAAGATCACCTGGAACCGCGTCGTCGATACCAACGATCGTTACCTTCGCAAGGTGACTACTGGACTCGCCAAGACGGAGCAAGGCAAGACCCTCGACACTGGATTCGATATCGCCGTCGCTTCCGAGACGATGGCCGTCCTCGCTCTTTCCAACGATTTGCCCGACATGCGCAACCGACTCGGCAAGATGGTCATTGGCGAGTCCAAGGCTGGCGTTCCCATCACTTGCGACGATATTGGAGCGACTGGATCCCTCGCCATTCTCATGAAGGATGCGATCAAGCCCAACCTCATGCAGACGCTCGAGGGAACCCCCGTCTTCGTCCACGCTGGACCCTTCGCCAACATTGCTCATGGAAACTCGTCCATCTTGGCCGATAAGATTGCGCTCAAGTTGGCTGGTATTGAGGAGGGAGAGAGCGAGGATAAGAATGGTTACGTGATTACCGAGGCTGGATTCGGCGCTGATATCGGGTGAGCTTATCCCTTCCTTCCTCCTTCCACCTCTTCTTCTCTCGCTCCATCGCTGACTCCCCCTCCCCTCCCTCGCTTTCGCTCGCTCAAAAAGAATGGAAAAGTTCTGCAACATCAAGTGCCGCATCTCGGGTCTCAAGCCCAACGCCGTCGTCCTCGTCGCCACGATCCGCGCTCTCAAGATGCACGGCGGAGGACCCGACGTCACCCCCGGCAAGCCCCTCCCCGAGGTCTACCTCAACGAGAACCTCGAGATCCTCGAGAAGGGTTGCTCTAACCTCGTCAAGCACATTGAGAACGCTCGCAAGATGGGAGTTAAGGTCATTGTCTGCGTTAACAGGTTCACGTTCGTCTTTCTTCCTTCTCCTTCTTCTTCCTCTCGCTCGTACTGACCTCTTCTGTACCTCCAACAGCAACGACACCGACGCCGAGACCGCCCTCGTCCAGAAGGCCGCTCTCGCCGCCGGAGCTGACGCCGCGGTCCCTGCTACCCTCTGGGCCGAGGGAGGATTGGGAGCCATCCAACTCGGAGAGGCCGTCATCGAGGCGTGCAAGGAGGATAACCCCTTCAAGTTCCTTTACGAGGATAACCTCAGCGTAAAGGAGAAGATTGAGACGATTGCCAAGGAGATGTATGGCGCTAAGGACGTCGAGGTGCGTTTGATCTTGCTCCTTATTCTTTCGAAGGAGCGAGCGAGGGAGGGATGTAGAGCGATAGCTGACCCTCGTTTGACGCCTTGAACAGTACTCGGAGGAAGCCGAGGCTCGTATCGCCCGCTACACCGAGCAGGGCTTCGCCCACTTGCCCATCTGCATGGCCAAGACTCATCTCTCGCTCTCGCACGACCCCAAGCAGAAGGGAGCACCATCGGGTGAGTCTCGCTTCGACCCTTCTTTCGAGCGACTGATCGACCGAAGCTGACCTCCCCCCTCCTCCTCGATCCTCGTGTCCAGGCTTCACCCTCCCCATCCGCACCGTCAAGATGTCGGCTGGAGCTGGATTCATCTACCCTGTACGCTCTCTTCTCTCTTCATCTCTCCCTCCCCGCTGACCTCCCGCTCTCTCCCCACTCGCAGCTCGTCGGCGAGATGCAGACCATGCCCGGACTCTCGACTCGCCCCGGTTTCGTGCGTCTCTCTCATCACCCTCTCTCCCATCTAACTCTCACTGACCTTTCGCTCCCTCCCTCGCGCCCACAGTTCGACCACCAGCTCCTCGACGACGGAGAGATCATCGGTCTTTCGTAGACGCTTCCTCCCAGCCTCACCACCCTCAACCCACCCACCCTTACGCACCGAACTCACTTCAACGTTGTTACTCAAGTGCTGACTCAACGTCGCTCTGCAAAAGAATCATCCTTTTGAGGATTATATCTGATCTTTCGTGGGCGGGAGAGCGAGAGCAGCGAAGGGCACTCGCTTCGAAGAACAAACGACCCTCGCCAAGAGCTTTCGACGGTCGAGAGAAAGGCTCAAATAGCTTCGATTAATCTTACACGCTCGCAGAAATAAGCTACCACACCCGCTCCACACTCCCCGCTCAACCTCTCGCTCTCCTCTCTTCCCTCCTCCTCTCCTTCTCCTCCCTCCTCGCCTCCCTATCCTCCCTCGACTCGATAGTCTCCCTCTCCCTACTCCTACTCCTCTCTCTGACCCTCTCCCTCTCCCTCCTACTCGGCATCCTCTCCAACTCCTCCCTCTCCCTCCTCGCCTGCCTCCTCGCCCTCCTCCTCTCCCTCCTCTGCTCTTCATCCTCCTCTTCCTCCCCCTCCCCCTTCTTCCCCATCCAGCTCTTGAGAGCAGCGACCTGGGATTGTACCGCCGTCTGCACGTTCGGAGGGATGGAACTGACGACTGCTACCCCGAGCTGTCTGACCGAGGCGAGGATGGTCGGGGCGGGAGGGACGGCGGAGGCGGGGGTGGTAGAAGGAGGGGGGATTGGAAGGGTAAGACGAGGACGAGGAGGCGAAGAAGGCTCGATCACCTCCCGCTTGGGGTGGTTCACGAACGCCGAGTTGGCTTTCGTATTCTGCTCGGTCGCGGGACTGAGAATGTCCTCGTCGTCGTCTCGTCGGCCTTTTTTGCTCGACCTCGAACGCGGGATGGGGGAAGGTGGCTCGTCGGCGGAAGGGACGATATCGGTGGAAGATGGGCCTTCGAGGACGACTCGGAGCGGCCAGAATTTCGGTTTCTTGGCGCTCCAATGCGAGGCGTTGTTGATGGTGCGGAGATGAGTCCAGGTGGTGAGAGTGTCGGAGGCGCCAAGGGTGGGAGGGATCGTCTTGACCGTCGAGGTGTCGAGGAGGAGGGTGGTGGTGTAGATGTGAACGAAGGGGGAGTGAACGTCTTGCTGTCCGACGAAGCGGATCATGTACTCTCCTCGAGACTTGAGGTCCTTCGTGTCGAGGAAGGTGGTGAGGTGATCCTTGAACTGTGCGAAGCGAGTAGAGGGAGCGAGGTCAGCGAGAGAGGCGGCGAAGGAACCCCGAGCCGAGTTAACTCACGTTCTCCTTGCCGAGCCCATGAGAGAACCTCGTCTTGATCTTCTTCCTGCTGATGTCAAACATCTCGAGGTATCCCGCCGCCATCAAGCCGCCTGCAAACCTCGGCTCGTCGAAGGGGTGTTGAGCTCCCCTTGCTTCCGGCTCGGCCTTGCCTCCTCCTCCCGAGATGGACAGCGGCGATAAAGTAGCAGCTCTCAACGACCTCCCATTCGATCCGTCACCCTTGTTTACCTGTAGTCCGTCTGAACGACCCTGAGCGCTGCTGGATGCGGTGGAGCCTGGCGAGGAGTGAAAGCGAGGCGCGCCAGCTCGACGGACACGGCAGGGAGGGCGAACATCGAGTACTCGAGGTTCGACTGCTTCCTTAAGAGTGAGAACGACCGTCTCTTGAGCTTGTTGTACGATCGTCGCTGTTGTTTGGCTTGACGAGGACCTCCAAACGAGCGGTGAGGGAGCTGAACAGGGAGAGCGAGTCAGCAAAGGAAGCTGCTGTATCCCGATAAGCTACTCACTACCAGCACGAGAGCTCGCTTTCACATCCCTTCCTTCCAGCGAGAGCGCGGAGAGGATGTCGGCGGACGCGGAGAGGTCGTTGCTCGTGGGCGGTGGAGCGAATGGTGAGGCGCCCGAGACGGAGGCTGTAGGGAATTACAGGTTAGTCTCTGGTGCTGCTCTGAGTTCTCTGTAGCTCACCAGACCGCGAGCGCGACATTTGACGTTGTTGTGGTCGGAGCGCAAGCTCGAACTTCGAAGCTGCTCCTTTTCCCTCCTCCACGGAGAAGGGACGAGTCGGAGGCTCGAGCGCGCGAATCGCGACGCTGTAACAGTGTACAAAGCTTTCAGAGGTCTCCTGTAGCGAGATGTAAGCTCGCCTGATGTGAAGCAGGCGGTGGAAAGGCCCAGCAGCCTCGCAAACCGGCGACCGAGCCTTCGCCGAGCTCAGCCAATTCGCAGTTTCTCACTTCGCTCGGCTCCCGAAGGTCGAAGACGGATAGGCTAAGTGCATAAAGACTTGCAAATGAACTAATAGAGCCGCAGAGTACCAAGATCTACGTCCTCTTCACGCTCAGTAGCGAGCCGACCTCGAGCTCCTGGCCCTCGACGACGAGCGAGCGATGCCAGCGCCGGCGTAGTCGCCAGTGCTACCGTATCCAGCTCCACCGCGAGCAGCGCTGCTGTACCCAGCATCATCCGAAGCGTACGAGCTCATGCG
>JACWFO010000130.1:0-77418 GCA_019775505.1 Leucosporidium yakuticum
TAGCGAGCTGTTCAAGCGCTCCTTTACTGCTCGCCGACTGAGCACTCACCTCGGTCGAGACAAGCCGAGCGAAACGAAACGCGCTGCTGGGGTGGAGAGGATCAGCACATTCAAGGTAAATCGCCTTCAGACCACTTCCGAGCCGTTCCCACGCTCACGAAGCACGCTGCCCAGTTCCCTCTTCGACTCGTGCCGAAAGGCCTTCGGCGTCGCTGCTCGTCGTTCCTTTTGGGGCGAACCGCCGCTCCAAACACTTCGCTCAGGCAGAGAAAGATTCAACGGGTGTGGAATAACAGCCATAGATCATAGACTACCCAATCATAACACCCTCGGACTCTAATCCTTCGCATCCTCAATCTCCACCGCGCCCAACTTCGACTGGTGCTTGGTGTCGGTCGCCCGCTCAATATGACTCCAGGAGAGGAAGTCGGAGGATCAGCAACCCTTTCGCGGGACGAGATTGTCAGCATCATTCGACTCACTTCTCGATCCCCTTCTGAGTTAGCCCGGGCTTCTGGTACTGAGCCTTGTCCTTCTTCTTCCCATCATATCCGCACAATACACACTTGAAGCGACAACCACCGAGGCCACGACGACCCCGCTGTCGTCCAACTTCCTTCACCGCCACCTCCAGTCTCTCCCAGTCCTCGGCGGAGGCGAAATCCTTGTTGGCCTCGAGGAAAGCTAGTACTTTCTTGCGCTCGGAGGTCGTCAAGATAAATCGTTGATGTCCGTAGTGAGAAAGCATCCCGCCGGATTGACCAAGCTTGGCGTTGAGCTCGCCGCCGTTGCGCTGGCAATCAGCGGGCAAGTCGATGATCTTGATCGTGCGAATGCTACGAGTCGAACCGACGAGGGAGAGCTTCGAGGCGGCAGAGGTTGGGGAGGCGGGAGAGGATGCTGAGGTGGAAGAGGTGGAGGAAGTGGAAGAAGTGCGAGAGGCGGAGAGGTGGGTGGGGAGAGGTCGGGGGATAGGTCGAGGAGCGGCGACTTGCGAAGGAGGGGGGCGAGTGGCGGAAGTGGAAGGTTGGGGACGGTGTGGAGCGGGAGAAGGTCGGGTTGAGAGGTGTAGATTCTCTAGCGAATCGAAGGGCGCCCGAGCCTTGCCCTTGCCCTTAAGGTCGAGGTGCCGACGAGCGAGAGGGCTGACGACCATCGCCGAGCTTCCCTCCTCCTCCTCCGCACCACCGTCCTTCTGCTCCTCGTGCACCTGCGCCGAGATTTCCTCGAGCCCATCAACATCGCCCAATCGCTCCCCGTCGTTGCCCTCGCTGTCCTCCCCCTCGACGGACTCGACTCCTCCCTCTCCTTCGGCCGTCGATTCGGCTTGGTCGGCGTCGTTGGATACTACGCTCGAGTGTCCCTCGCCGTCGTCTTTGGTACCGGGACGGGGACTCGAGCGCATCCTCGCTGGCGGCTTGTCGAGACGAGGAGGAGGAGGGAGAGGAATGGAAGGCGAAGGGGAGGCGACGACGGAGTAGCGAAGGCCGTCGTGCGAAGGGAGGCGCTGGCTTTGGGGCCGAGAAGGGGGAAGACGAGGTTGTTGTGCCATCGAGCGACAGCGAGCGACGCTTGTGACGGGGGGAGGGCGTGGGGGGCGAGGAGGACGGTTTGGCCGAGCGCGCTGGGGGACGGGTGGAGGAGCGGCGGCGGCGGGGGTACTCGGGACTACTTCGTCGTGCTCGACAAGTTGCTCAAGAGCGACACGAGCCTCGGCGAGTCCCTTGCGAGCTGAAGAGCAGAGAAGGAAGTCAGCTTGGCGGGTTCGGTCGAACTTCGAAGCCTCGCCGGACGAAACGCACCAGGTCGCTTGACTAGGGTCATATCGAAGAACGGCAAGAGGATCGGGTTGACGTCAATCTTGGTTTTCCACGTGGGCGCGTCCGACTCGAGGTTGCTGCGACGTCGAGAAAGATCAGCGAAGCTCGAAGTCTCGAAGAGGCCGGGCGAAGAGGCAGGGTGGAGACGTACAGAGCTCCACGGATGAGATCCGGCTTATTCGATTCAACATGCGTAAGAAGGAAGCCTCCGGGGCTATTACCGTGCACGAGCTTGAGGCTGTGAGGGAGCGAGTCAGCTCGGCTTCGGCGATGGTCGACGGTGAAAAGCACTCACACAGTCGCCCCCAACGCCCATACATCGCTAGCATCAAGCTTTCCATCGCTAACAACTTCTCCTTGCAATTGACTTAAGCTCGACCAAAGGCTCTGCCGAGGATTCCGCTGTTGGACGGCTTGAAGCTTGATGTGAATGCGAAGGGATTCGGGAGACATGTAGGCCAAGGTGCCATGAGCGAGGCTGCCGAAAGAATTGAAGAGTGTAAGCCTCCATCGTCGCACCCGAAAGCAAGCCACCGAACTCACTTGGGAGCGCCGAAACTCGCCAGGCCAAAATCGGCGATCATGACGCGGCCGGACACGCCGACGAGGATGTTGTCGGGTTTGAGGTCGTTGTGGAACACATTGCACCGGTGAAGGTCCTACTCGAAGCGATGAGAGAAAGGTGTCAGCGGTTGCGCGCGTCGAGGGCGAAAGAAGGGAAGACTCACGCTGATGCCTTCCGCGATCTGTAGGGCGAACCAGAGCCTCTGGGAGCAGTCGATCTCGTTGGCGTGAGTCTCGATGTAGCTCGATAAGGACTGAAGGGGAAAAGGAGGTCAACTCTATCGTCCTCCGTCTCTTCCTCGCCGCCCGAGCCGAAGAAAGCCACTCACCGTCTCCGCACGCTCAAGTGCCACACTGGGCATGCCGTTCACGTGCGTCAATCCGTAAAAGCGCGGGAAGTGATTCGATTTGCCCACGACTTTCTTGATCTCCTCATAGATCTTAGCTTCTCGGTAGACATCGGCCGACTTGGTCTGCGAGCGAAAGAAGAGCGAAAGGTCAGCTTTCAGTGGCCTACAGCGTTAGAGGGTCGACGGGAGAATTCAGAATAGAGCAGTGAAGCCCACCTCGTCATTCTCCACCTTCAAGACGATGACCCTCGAACACTGCTCCTCGTCCATTTGAGGGTCCGCCCGGTCGTAAGCATGCGTAGGCCTTATTCGGTAGACGGATCCTGCTGCGCCCTGCACGAATAGCGCGTCAGTAATGAGCGAGCGGGAAAGAGCCAACAAGTACTCACCGAGCCAAGTTTGTACCGATCGTCGCGGACGAGGTCGAAGCGTCTCCAAGGTGGAATACCGGCAGGAGCAGGCAGGTTGAGCATCACTGGATACTTGACTTCTGTAGAGGCCATTTTGTAGTAGCTGTGGAGAGGTAGGGCGTCAGTTCAGGAGATGTAGGAGAGCGAGAATCGCGCGAAGTAGAAAGACGACGAACGTTGTTTGAGAGGTGTAGGGGACGAAGAAGGCGGAGAGGGAAAGAGGTAGTACTCGAGAAGACGAGAGAAGGTGTATCACTAGGCGAGTACGAGCAGATAGAGGTGCAACACGACACGAGACGAGACGAGGCGAAGGGAGGAAAGAGAGCCGAGGACGGCCAAACAGCGCCCAAGTCGTCGCCTTTCGGCTCTTCTTCTTCTTTCTTCTTCTGCACCTCATTGCCGCCTCGTCTCAGATCTTCGCCAATCGATCGTAGGCCTCAGCTGCTCCTCACCACACTCAGCAGCATCTCCCTCTCCCCATCCCTTCTCCTCGCCTTCGCCATCCGCTCCAGCGTTTCCTCGTTCAGGTCCGCTCGGCCGATTCGTCACCATCGATAAAGCTCGCTCAAGCTCTGTATCCACCTCAGCAGCCTACAGCGCTTCCCTCGTCGGCCCTCACTCTCCTACAGCATCACCAGCATCGCGCAACGAAGCCAGCTTGAACGACGGTCGTAGAGCATGAGCAGGGGGGTAGAGCAGGCGATTGAAAGGGCAGAGCTGCCGTGAGTCGACGTCTAGCCGATGGGAAGGCTGTAGGTGAGTCCCAGCACGAATCACTGGCCATTTCCCTTCCCTCTCCCTCTCAGCTCGGCTTCGAGCAAAATGCAGCAGCTGAAGGGCTACAGCGACGGGGATGGGCAGAGATGGGGTCTTAACATGGTGCAGAAGAGCTCTCGACAGCTGTGAAGCCATCTCGAGCCCTCCTCATCTTGTTTCCTTTGCCCCCCTCCGCCCACGGCTGCCCGCCAGCAGCCTTCCACCTCGGCCGCGTCGCTTATTCCTCCGTTAGAGGGAAAGGAGCCTCGACTGAGCAGACCTGGGTCTAAGAAACTTATTTGAAGATATGGCGGCGATGGCAGACGCGGGGGAGCATGTCGTTCGACTGCAGGACGAGGTGGGCGCCGAAGGATGAGACGCGATGTAGAGGGAGAGCGGTGGGACGTTGTGGACTTGTGGACTTGTAGCGCGATCCAGCGGGGCATTCAATTGTGCACTTGATGACGGTAGCGTCGAGATGTCGAGAGACCAGGTGAACGAGGAGGCGGACGGAGGGAAAGGATTGGATAGGGCTCTCGTCACATCTTTTCCATTCCTGGAATTTCCTCCGCTGCTGACCTACAGTTTGATCTCACGTGAGAACTTCGCTAACCTTTCTTTTGACATTCTGCCAAAGAATCATGCTCAAATGCCCTTCCTTCACCTCCTTCCTCGGATCCACCTCCGCCGAGATGCTCACCTACAGCTTGCCGAGAACTCGACTCGCTTCAAAGACATCAGCTATGCTTCTGAATACCTACCGAACACGCATCGAATTCCCTTGAGCTCTTTCGAACCCTGGAACGATCGTCGAACGAGAGGATTTTCGCCGACCGTGGACGACACAGAGTAGCAGCGCTGCTAGGGTTTACGGAGCACTCGGTGCGTTTTTTTAGCTTATTCAGAGCTCTTAGTCTCCACTACTTGGCCATGGAGCGCGCGCTGACCCTGCTTTCCCTCTCCTCCGAAGGCTCGTCCCGAGACTCGCCTCTTTCACTCCTGCACTCGACCATCTTGGTTCTTCGAGCAACGTACCGCACCATCCACATTAACATCAGATCACCATCAAAGTTCACTCCACGCTCTCACCTTCAACGGCCATCCTCAAGCTCGAGACGAGAAGGCGAGGGGGAGGGAGCTGGGCAAGCTAATAGCGCGAGGGATGGAGTCCTCGAGGTGCAACGAACGTCATCTCAAGCTATCATGCCGCGTATGGAGTGCCCGTGAGCCGCAGCGATCTTCTCGGCCTTCAACGCCGTTCTCCGCCATCTCTCGATCTCGGCGCTGCTTGCTGGCGAGCTCGGCGCTCGTTGACGTTGCTCAATCCGAACGCTGCGCTGCGCTCTCGTTTCGTAACGAAGATGCTGCTCGCTGAGCATTGGAGCTTGTGCTCTCCCTCTCGCTACCGCCAACGCACGGGCAACCGGCTCTGCGCCGAACTTCCTTTCGCCGAACTTGCTTCCGCCGAGCTAAACGCCTTCGACGAGCAGCTGTGTACCACCTTTCAACCCGCCGAGGTCATATTAGCGTGCTCAGGGAGCATCTGACGCTCTCCACGATCCCGACGAGTACACATCTCCGTTCAAAGTCCGTTTCGCTTCTCGCTTCGCATCTCGGCGCTGCTGGCGATGAGATGGGCAGAGCTGGGATTCATGACGATGGAAATATAACTCAAAATAAAGAGGAGAGTATAGCTAAATAAAGTGTACAGCTAGGGAAAACGACAAGAGACCAACAACCCTCCAACGTCCCCTCTACCTCAAACACGACGAGTGGGCGGTCGAGCAACGTTGGGATCCTTCAGATCCGAAAGGGGGTTGTAGGAGACTGTTGTGTACACGGAGGAAGGTCAACCTTCGCGGAGACGAGCTGCGAGGACCGAGAGCGACTCACGGTGCGAAGATAGGCCTGCGAAAGAGAAGGGCGAGGGTGAGCGCTCGTTCGACAGGTAGCGGGGTAATCGGCCGAGAGAGCAACCTACCAGTAAGGAAATCCTCCCGAGCCTCGTCAATCGCGTCGGACGGACGCCCGCTCCTTCTCCCGGGCGGCGTCGAAGGCGTCGAGTAAGGCAATAAAGTCACAGTCGACATGTTCTGCGGGGAGAGACGGTCAGCAACACTGCGCGAGCACTCAAAACGTGAGGGCTCCAAGGTAGCTTACGAATAGGCTTACGAATAGGACGAGAAGCTACTGCTTCTAGCAAGAGTGAAGGGCGCAAGTGGAGGTGAGCTCGCTTTCCCCCATCACTCGGCCGAGCAGCAAGAGTAAAGCGAAGCCTCGATCAGAGAGTGAGCTCACCATGCACCGGCGTGTCGTGCGAACCGTCAACATCCATATCATCCCCCTTTTCAGACATCAAGGACATGTCTGCAGGAGTGAGAGGTCAGCAAGTTCTTCGGCGGACGACGTCGGCGAGAGCGCTAACATGCAGCGTGGAGAAGCAACGCTGCAAAGGCGATGTGCAAGAGGTGAGTAAACTTGGCTCCAGACGTTCGACCGGGGAGCCGACTTACATTCCATATCTCCCTGAGAGTCCTCGGTGTCGGCGAACTTGCGGTTGGCGCGGGCAATTGACCAGATGTGAGGCATATCTGTGGCTCAAGAAGGTCAGCAGCGCTCGTCGTTGCCAAAAGAGAGCGGTGGCGCACTGAAAGGGTCGGAGAGGGAGGCTGCAAAAGGCGAAAGAGGGCGTGATCAGCGAGAGCTCAAACGACGAGCTCGCGTCCAGCCCCCAAATGTCGACCTACCCATATCTACATCGGCGGAAACGGCTCCAGCAGTAGATGACGAACTGGCCGTACTCGAACCGGCGGTCGAACTGGAACCGAAGCCTACGCGAGGAGAAGCGTCAGCCAAGCTCGGGCGCTCAGAGCTGAAGACGGCGAATCGAGACACTCACGCTGCACGGAAGAGCCTCCACTAGACTTGACAATCTTGGGCGTCTCCTGAGGAGACTCGGCGGCGGCGGTCTCGGTAGCAGGAGCGGGTTCGGCGCTGCTGCTGAGATCGCTGGTCGGCTACGGAGGACGGAGAGCGAGCGTTAGCGGCCGAGAACAGACAAGGAGAGCGCGAGGGACCTCAACTTACTCCTCCACGGCGCCAGAACCAGAGACACGTCTCCTTGTGGCCGTAGAGCGGCGCAGCGTCGAAGTCGGTCAGCTCATCGCACGCCGGGCAGGGCAAGCCCTTTCCAGCGGCGACGAGGAGACGGCTGTCCACGAGATCCTGTCGTGTGGCAAACAGGCAAGTTAGTGATACGTCTCCTACGTGTGAAAGGCAAAGTAGCAGCTCACGCGAACGGCATCGACGACAACAACCTCCTCGACCTCTCCCTCGGCCGTTCCAGAATTCACTTGAGCGATGGCAGCAGTTCCCCTCGTCGCGATGGAAGTCGTTGAGGTGTTCTTTCCACTGCGCGAGGAGACGCTCGAGGAAGAGGGCGTAGCAGGGGTGAGAGCCTGACGAGCGGCGACCTTCTTCTTGGCGGCGACCTTCTTGCTGGCTGGCGAAGGGGGGCAGAGGGAGGTCAGCTGCCGTTCTAGCTCCTCCGTCGCCTAGAGCATTAGTCACTCACCGGTAGAGAGAGCGGGAGGAGCGGCAGAGGTCGTAGGGCGCTCGTTCTGAGAGCCTGCCTTGCTCTTCTTCTTGTTGGTCGTAAGACTAACCTTGGTAGTAGGGACGGAGGTAGGGGGAGCAGCGGAAGGGGTGGGGGGTTCAGTAGTAGCAGTGGTGCTCCTCGTAGCGGGCCTTGAACCGGAGGACGAGGTGGTGGTGGCGGTGCGTGCAGCTTTGGAAGTAGAGGCGGTAGGCATGACGGGTAGGTGTGTCGCGTAGGGAGTTGTAGGTTGATAGAAGGGGTGAAGAGGGAGGTTGAGCGCTGAGGGTGAGAGGGGACGAGGTTGTGGTAGGAGGAAGAGAAGCGAACGAGCGCTTCAGGCTCAAGTTGAGCGATCCTCCATCTGGACCGTTTCTGCTCTCCAGCAGGACGGAATCTGTAGGCGACTATCCAATTTGGATTACTGAGAGCTTCAAGCTGCCTTTGACGCGCTCAAATCTGCGAAAGAAACGAGCCGAGAAAGGGGGTCAGCTCGACCGAAGCTTGCGAAGTCCGAAAGCTGCTCGTCGCCTTTCTTCCTCCCGCGCTGTACTCGATTGAGCTCGACTCGACCTGGGACTCGGATGGGACGTACCTAAAAGAACAGCAGACCAACTTCTGCACCTCAATACTCTTCTCCAGCTCCAGCGCTCGCCCTTCTTCTCGTCTCCGCTTCTCAACCAGCTTCCCCTCGTTCAAAACGCCTCGGCCGTTTCCTCCTCATCGATAGAGCTCGCACCAGTTCTGACTCCACCTCATCAGCCTACAGTGCCCCCTTTGTCGGACCTCACTTTCCTACATAACCTCACAGCATCGCGCAACGAAGCCAGCTTGAACGACGGTCGTAGAGGTCGAGCAGGAGTGTAGAGCAGGCGGTTGGAAGGTTAGAGCTGTCGTGTAGAGTCTACATTAGATGCCTCGCCATCTGGGAACACTGTAGGTGAGTCTCAGCACGAATCGCTGGCCATCTCCCTTCCCCCTTAGCCCTTCAACTCGGCTTCGAGCAACTTGCAGCAGTTGAAGGGCTACAGCGACGGGGAGAAACAGAGATGGGGGCTCAACAAGGTGCAGGAGAGCTCTCGACATCGTGAAGCCATCTCGAGCCCTCCTCATCTTGTTTCCCTTTCCCCCTCCGCCCACGGCCGCTTCCACCTCGGTCGCGTCGCTGAATCCTCCATTAGAGGGCGAGCGACCTCAACCGAGCAGATGTGGGTCAAACAGACTCATTCAAAGACGTTTCGGTGGTTGGTGAGCCGAGGGAACGTGTCGTTCGACTGCAGGACGAGGTGGGCGCCGAAGGATGAGACGCTAAGTAGCGGGCGAGCGCTGGGACGTTGAGGGCTTGGAGAGCAATGCAGCGGGGTATTCGATTGTGCACTTGATGATGTTAGTGTCGAGATGTCGGGAGACAAGGTGAACGAGGAGGAGGAGGGAGGGAAAGCGCTGGCGAGGGCTCTCGTCACATCTTTTCCCATTCCTGGAATTTCCTCGGCCGTTGACCTACAGCTTTATCTCGGCCAAGAATTTTGCTGACCATGCTTTTGAATGTCCGCGATAGAATCATGCTCAATGGAGCTCCTTCACCTCCTTCCTCGGATGCTCCTCCGCCGAGATGCTCACCTACAGCTTGTCGAGAATTCGACTCGCTTTGAAGGCGTCAACTGTGCTTCCAACTGCCTACACAAGGCCCGTCGAATGCCTTCTGAGCCCTCTCGAACCTTGGAACGATCGCCGAACGAGAGGATTCCCGCCGAGCGCGGACGACACCGAGTAGCAGCGCGGTTGGGGTTTATGAATTACTCGGTGAGCTTTTCTAACTTCGTGAGGCTTCGTACCCTCGAGGTCTTGGCCACGGAGCTGGCGCTCACTCTGCTTTACCTCTTCGCCGAAGGCTCGACTTATAGCCTCCTTCATTCCGGCTCGCTGCAGCTCGAACGATGCCATCTCTCCCATACTTCATGCGTTCCGCTTCACATCACCGTGCTCTCCGACAACCTAGCTCTATTCGCTTTCACAAGCCACCCTCTCCTCAAGTTCAACCACCTCCCTCGGCGCACGCCTCGTTCTCGGTTGCTCCCTCCTTACCGACCACGCTGCCGATCCAACTCCATCGAGGAGGAACGCGCTCAAGTAAACTTCCAGCTTGACGGCCTACGGCGGCGGAGGAAGCTCTCGCGGGAGCGCCATTGAAGGCTAGGTCTTTGCTCGGTGGTGAGAAGGAGAGGGAGAAGCTTCCGCGTGAGGTTGGGAGGGTTACATTGGGTGAGTCGAGCGGCTCTTGGTCCTCCTGTTTGTTATCTCCTCGAGAGATGGATTGCTGACCTGCGTTACTGATCACTCTTGCGCTCCCTCTCGCCCAACAGTCTCGCACTCTTTCCTCCCAACCCCTCACCTCCACCCCCTCGAACGCGATACTTCGGCCTCGCTTCGCGTCCGACGGGATATTAGACTCAATAGGCTGTTATGGTCGACGTATGGGAAGAGCTGCTGGCTAAGCGGGCGAAGCGAGCGTGAGCGGCGAGGAAGGGAAAGGCAGAAGCCGGGAAGGGCGACCGAACAAGTCGCGGTTGTAGCGCAAGTCGAATCGTGTTGGAGCGAGGGAATTCAAATACGCATCTCAACGATCCGACGACCTAACGCCTGGGCGGAGTCTCGGCTGTCGTGGGGACTCGAGGCGAAGCCCGCCCGTTTTTTTCTTGCTCTCGGCGGTTGGATCCAGGAAGCGTTCGCATGCCTTTTCGCCGCGGGCGTGGAGCGCGCTAGCCTTTTTTACTTCCTCTCTGGGCGCTCTGCGCAATTCCGGACAGGAGCACTGCACCTTGCCAGCCAAACAAGCGGGAAAGGATGGATCCTTCTTCGCAGGACTGCTTGCTAGCTGAAGGACGTTGTTCTGAACGTCAGGGAGGCATGGAAACGATGGAACAGGAGGGGAGGATGTCCTCTGCTTGAAAGCGGTTGAAGCGAAAGTGTTGGGAGCTTGAACAAGGATCGAAGCCGAGCGAGAAGGAAGGGAGGGGGTCGGTGGAAGGTTTGAGGTAGCATCAGCCGGTCAGCGAGCAGGAGGTGCTCGCCAAAGCTGCTAGTAAATCCCTAATACTCGTTGAACGAATTGCAATGGCGGAGCAAGCGCCCAGCGTCGATTTGCATTCGTTGCGAGACGGCTCCCCATCGCCGAGGTCGAAGAAGAGCTTCTACTGCCTCGCGGCGATCGTTTTTGGGTCCTCTGTATCTTTAGTAGGCGTGTGGTACTACCTTACTGCACCCTTGAACAAGCAGTGAGACCCCTGTAGCTCTCGAAGAGGAGGCTGAGGAGGAGCGAGAGGTCGGCGGTCGGTGGTGAAAGTGAGGCAGAGTGAGCGGGACGACGGTGGTCTGAACAGCTACAGGATCACCCCTGAGACTCGAAAAGTAGGGAGACGACTAGCGAGGTGCAGGTTGGTCCCTCAGAACTCGGCGAGTAGAAAAAGTCTGCTCGCCTCTCTTTCCCTCTTTCCTTCCTTCTTCCTCGTTCTCTCGTTCTTCTCAGCTCTTCTGCTCTCGTTCTGCATTATCGTCCTACAGAGCATACTCTACTTGAAGAGTCTACCACCTTACTATACCTACTGCTCTCTCTCTCATCATCCCCCAAGATGCCCGCTCTCTCGCTCCAGTCCTTCGCTTCCTCCCTCAAGAAGGCTCCCCGCAAGCTCTTCAAGCGCAACGGCACCAAGACCAAGATGACTATCTCCTCCCCGTTCAACGTCACTATCACTAGCTGCCCACTCTGGCTCAAGGTCGCCGCCGAAGAGGTGCGTTCCCTTCTCTTGCCTTTTCCTCTCGCTTTCCTCGCCCAACTTGACCTTCGAGCTGACCTCTCATCACCCTCCCCGGCAGATCATCGAACCAGAACCTGAAGCTCTCACCTCGGCCGAAATCCTTGAGCATCTCCGCGTCTCCCTCCCCGCCAAGCTCGCCGCCGCCGAACAGCAAGAATCGGACAACGTCGACCAGCGCTCGCCCAAGTTCGTGCCCAAGTTGGGGAGGATCTTTGAGTTGACCGAGAGGAGGTGCTTGGGGGAGGTTTCGAGTGCTAAGGAGCAGGGGCAGGTCGAGTCGAGCGCCGACGAGGACCTTTTCACTCCCATCATCTCCGACTCGGACTCGGACTCGGACGTCTCTTCGACTCCCTCTACCCCTACCACCGAGCGCTACTCCTCTCTCTTCGACACCCCCAGCCCCCAATCCTCTCCCGCCTCCTCCGTCTCCTCCCTCCCTCTCCCCGCCGAGCACGTCGACATCGCCAAGCGGCTCTTCACCTCCGCTTCGGCCACCACCACCTCCAAGGTCGACTCCCGTACCACCTCTCGCATCCCTCGCCTCACCCTCAAGTCCTCCACCTCGACCATCGGCCTCGGACTCGCCCTCTCCCTTCCTCAAGACCTTCGCTCCTCCGCCGAGCAAGTCTTTGGCCCCTTTCGCCCTCAGCGCTCGCCCAAAAGCCGCTCCGCCGACATCTACCGCACCACCCTCATCCCCGCTCCCACCGTATCGAGCAATATCAAGCCTCGCCCTTCCTCTCGCCGCTCCCCTTCCTTCTCCCGCAAGCTCGGCGCTCCCCTCACCTCTCTCCCTCCTCGTGTCTTCCCCATCTCTCGCACTCCTTTTGGTCGTGTCAGTCTCAGCAACGAGTCTAGTATCGGTTCGCCGTCCTTGTACAGGAGGGGAAGGTGTGGAGTGCCAGTGAGGAGGGCTTAGCGAGGGGAGGGCAAGGCAGTCGGTCAGCTTAGCTTAGGTCTAATTCTCGAGCATTAGTGTCAGTCGCAGTATTCAGTAGATCAGCAGTAGTCAGCTTAATCTCATGTCGTAGTATCTATTCGAGCGCCTCCCATCTTTCCGAACTCAGCGAGCCGCGAACGACCGAACCGAAAGATCAATCGCCGAGCTGAGCAAGGCGCTGCTGAAGGGACGTTCGCCGTACAAGATCAAGGCGGTCCGCAAAACTCTCGTACAGCGCCTCGCATCATCGTTGTGTGTTCAAGATTTGAATAACGTCGATGTCCAACTACGAATCCCATTCCCCTCCCTCCTCGACCTTGCCTTTCGACGCCCAAAAGGCCGCCTTGGCCTGCTTCTTAGCATCCATCTCCTTGCCCTTCGCCTTTGGAGGGACAAGGTAGCTGAGAACCTCCTCATCGCCGCTCCCCTCACTCGACGACGAGTCCAGCGCGATCGCCTGCTTCTGCTTCTTCTGAGCCGGCTCCTTCGAAGTCGCCTTAGGGCCATTCAACAGATCCCCCGTCCCGCCGCCGATCCAGACATCCTCATCGTCGTGATCTCCCTCGTCGCTCGAGTAGTCCGAATCGGATCCGTGGACGAAGATGGGTTCGAGGGCCTTGGCTTTGGCGACGGCGTCCGAGATGGCGTTGCGAGACTTGTAAGCGGCGGAAGCGGAGGTTGATGGTGCTGGTGAGGCGATGGCGTAGCGGGACTCTTCCTCGTCGGCGAGATCGTGGGCAGCGGAGGCGTCGGGGAAGAGCTTGCGAGCGACGGGATCGCCAGCAGGGGTCTCGCCGACGACGTCGATGATGAAGCCGGGATCCTCGTCGTCGCCTGCTGTTGATGCTGCTGCGCTCGTAGACGTCGATGCTCCCGCCTTGGGTGCCAATCCCGCCTCGAGTTCCTTCTTCTTCCTCTCCTTGCGCTCCTGCTTGGCCTCGCGCTCCTCCTGCCTCATCTCCAATCGAGCGACCGTCTTATCCCGCTTCTTCTTTTCCCTCTCCTCCTTTCTGAGCTTCTTGAGCGCCTTCTTGCTTGTTCCACCAATCTCGCCGCCAGCGCCGCTCTGCTCCAATAGCGCCTGCAGGACGCCCTCGTCGTAAAGACGAACGTTCTCCTCGCGAGCGCGGATGCCCGAGCGAGACATTCCGATGATGGCGCCGAGGATGGACTGGCACAGAGGGGTAGGAGCGTCGATGTCGGCGTTGGGAAGGACTGAGCCGTTGAGAGGGAGGGTGGAGGAGTTGTGGAGGGCTTCGAAGTGGGAGACGCGGTGCGAGAGGGTAGCAGCCAGAACGTCGTAGGCGCCTGAGAGGGTTTGACGGACGCGGATGATGTTGTGCGATCCGCCAGAGACGTCGTTGCCTGTGGGAGAGCGAGAAGGTCAGCGCCGAGAACGGGCGGGCAAGAGGCAAGAGAGCTCACTTGGATCGTTAGGATCCTCGATACTGAGGAGGTAAGGCTGGTTGGCTCGCCACCATCCCTTGTCGTGCTTGTTGAAGTATCCTCCGCGGCCTCGAAGGGTGATGCCCGCCTCGTCAAAGTTGAAGTGCTTGCCGTAGTACTCGAGGAATTCGACGAAGAGGAGGCCGATGTTGTAGTGAGGGTTGATCTCGCCTGTTTGGATCTTGGGATGGAGCTGTGAACGAGAGAAGGATGAGCGAGAGACGACGAGCGCGAGAGGAAGGGAAAGGCTCACCTGAAGGAAGGAGATGACGAGGCAGATGATGGAGTAGCTACCGAGTCCACCGGTGAAGACTTCGTTCATGCCACGCTGGTTGAGGAAGGCCTTGACGAGCATGACGAGACTCCTCGCTACACCTTGATCGACGAGGTTGATGTCTTCCTCGACGGCGACCGGCGGGGAAGCGACCTCTTTGCCCTTGCCCTTTTTCGACTTCTTCTTCTCCACCCCGGGCTCGACGTAAGCTTCCTCGCGGAAGGCAAACTCCTCGAGCATCCCTCGAACCCGAACAGCAGCGTCGACTCCATTCTTCTGATTGACGCTCAGATCGACCGAGAAGCCTCCGTAGCGAGTGACGAATTTGACGATGGGCACTCGAGCTTTGGCGATGACGACGAGGGAAGATGGCTCGGCGAGGGAGGAGGTGAGGAGAAGGGAGGCGAGACGGTGTAGGAGCGAGGAGGAAGGCTTGAGAGGCGGTGAGGGCATGGTGGGGCAGAGGACGACGAGGTCGATGTCACTGTGAGTCGAATGCGTCAGTGGAGAGCGTAGAAAGGTCAGACTCGCGCAACTCACCCTCCTGGGAGGTAGAGCCCCGTTCCGACCGAACCGAAGCACTGAACGTCGGCGTCGCTCCAACGCTTCTGAATCGTCCGGCGAATGAGCTCGATGGTCCATAGTCGCAGTTCATGCTCGACTGGTGTTGGTGAGATGTAGTGGATGAAAGCGAAAGCCTCGCGGTTGACCCTGGGAAGAGCGAAGGAGGGGAGGGTCAGCTCGGCTCTCGTCGCCTGCGCCGTCAGGATCCAGCGACGTCGACAGAAACTCACATGTCGATAGCGCTGTTGCACTTTGACCAATCGACACCGGGCTCCTCACACCACGGTGTACTCCTCTCCCTCTCACGCTTCTGCATCCTCCTCGTTCCCTCGGCGTCCCTCTCCTCATACTCATCAAGCTTGCGCTTACTCCCACTAGCACCCGCATCTCTTCCACCTCTCCCTCCCCCAGGGGTGAACCTCGGTTTCGGAGAAGCCTTAGGTTCATCATCGAAATCGAACGAGATAAAGTCCTCTTGCTGCTCGAACTGAGCGCGAGGGGTCGAAGTCGATGCGCTAGGGGTGGTCGCAACAGCTGCAACTGCAGTTTCTGCAGCTTCTTTTGCTCCTGTGAGCGCGCGCGAGAGGAGGGAAGGGGGTCCTCCGGGAGTCGAAGGCTTCGAGGATCGCTCGTGTTTGGCCTTCTTCGACGAGGAGGACGTTGAGCCAGCGTCGGAAGCTGCACCTGAAGCTACTTCTGAGCCGCTGCCGACGGGTGAAACGCTACGCTTGCGTTGAATCGTCTTGCGGAGCGAGCCTTGTTGATGAGAGGACGTCTTGGGCTTTTGAGGTAGCGAGGAGCGAGGGGTGGAGGGGCGCTCGTAGGATCCCGCCATGATGTAGGTTGTTGCTAGCTACTGCAATGCTCTGTAAGCGAATCGGATGGTCAGCGAAAGTCGCGAGAGCTGGACTCAACGCGCGACGGCTCTTTTCTTTGAGCAGTGGCGACGGGCGAGCAGGGGCAGGCAGAGACGTACCTTGGCGGTCTGCAGAAGATTCGACCTTGGGCGAAAAGCGACGGCGACGAATTGAAGCAGCGAATTGGACGGAGTTCAAGCAGCGACCTGGTCGAATCTCGAAGTCCAGAGTCTCGCGCCGACGTCAAGTGAAGGTCGTTCAATCCTGCAGCTGAGTAGCCTCGGGCTCGAGAATCAAGATGTCTACATCAATTTTTGAGTCTCTAGCTTAAGCTGTACCGCTGTCCGGCCATTCATCTCAGCTCGGCGACCGAGCTTTCTAGGCTTCGCCCGCTCTACGACCGCCATCCGCTTCAAACGACTGTTCTACAAGCTTCATTATAAGTCTAACCACATCTCCAACATGACAACTAAATCACACCGCCAACCCGGCCTGTTCCTCCCACGCCCTCTTCCACCCATCCTTCCTCATCCCCCTCGCCCAAAGTCTCCACTTCACCACCTTAGCAGTCATATCGGCCCAAGCGGCCGCTACTCCCAAGCTCACGTTCCAAAGCTCGAACCTCCACCAGACGGAGAGGGATTGACGAACGAGAGAGAAGGAGAGGCCTGAGGTGCGGTAGGTGTGCGAGAGGAGTGAGAGGTCCGAGATGTAGATGGAGAGGTTGCAGTAGTGAGCGACGATTAGGAAGATGCGGGAGGGACCGTGCGTCGTGTGTAGGGAGTTGTCGAGGGCGCTGTGGAGGAGGAGAAGGGTCAGCAAACGAGCGCCGAGAAGCTGGTCGAGGCGAACGAGCGTACCGAGCCAAATCGCTGGGAGGGAGAGTAGAAGAGGTGTCAGCGTGGGATCGTGAATCTCACACTCAACACCATAACTCACTTGACCTTCAACACCATCAACAACCTCCTCGGCACCCTCCTCAACAAATCAAACAAGCTCAGCATCAACCCCTCAGTCTGCACAATAGCATGTCTCATCCGCCTCTGTTCCTGCTCAGTATGCTCTCCCAACTCCAACACACTCCCCCTCTTCTCGGGCAACTTAGCTCCCTCACTCGCCACACCGCCATCCGCCTGTACGGCAGCGTAAGGGTCGTCCAAAGCTGCTCGACCGGTGATGGCAGCTTGGAAGATAGGGTAGAGTGAATCGTCAATGTTGCCGACGAGGTAGGCGTACTTGCGACGGTCGGATTCGACGGATTCGGAGGAAGGCGAGATGAGCGAGAGCCACAGTTTGGCGTAGTTTACTCGGAGGTCGGGGGCCATGTCGAAATAGAGTCCTTAATAGTCGTGAAAAAAGGTCAGTGCGTTACGTCAGAGCGAACGGAAAGAGAGACAACTCACCATGATCCAGCAGCACGATCTCAAAGTTGTAAGGGCTCCTCGAACCAGGTTGAGCGGGTCGAATGAGGAGATTACCGCCATGCGGGTCGGCGTGGAAGAATCCCGTGACGTAGATCATGCGGGAGAAGATGTGTTGAAGCTGCTTGGAGACTTGATTGCGGTCGATTTGGTGCTCGGCGAGGTAGCGAAGGTCGTCGATCCGGGCGCCTTCGATGACTGTTTGAGAGGGGAGGTCAGCGAGGAGAGTAAGAAAGAGAAAGTAGGCGATACGCACACTCCATGACCATCGCACGCTTCTTGGCCCAGATGACTTGAGGAACGACGAGAGTGGTGGTCTTGAGGGAGGCGAAGTCGGCGGCGCAACGAGCGGCATTGGCGGCCTCATGACGGAAGTCCATCTCAAGCGGTAGGTTCTCTTCCATCTCTTCTCCCTGCGCACGATGAAATAAGGAGGAACATGGTCAGCGTCGTCGTCTCGCCGTTCTGCTCGGCGCCGAGACTCACGAGCCAAGTGAACTCGAAGGAAGGGAAGACGCTCTTGACGATCTTGAGCATGAGAGTAGTAGTCTTCATATCGACCTCGGAGAACTCCCTGTTCAACGCCACAAAGTCAGCTCAACTCTCTCTACCTTCCTCGTCGCAAGAGGCCCACTCACTCCAAATCCGGATGCATAACCTTGACAGCGACCTGCTGTCCCGTCTCCCTCAACGTAGCACGATGTACCTGCGCTAAACTAGCGACACCAATGGGCGTCGGATCGAACGAGGAGAAGAAAGTCGAGAGTGGTGCCCCGACGTCCGAGAGGAAGAGGGCTTGAAGCTCGGGGAGTGGGGTCGGTTGGCATTGATCTTGGAGGGGACGCATTTCTTGAGACCAGGGGAGGGGGATCAGTTGAACGGAGGAGAGATGTTGACCGAGCTGTGGGGAAGAGACTGAGTCAGCGAAAGACGAGGGGGACTCGGAGATGAGAAGAGCCCACCTTGATGTAGATACCACCGTTGGTACGGAGCACCTCGCGAATGCGAATAGCGCACTTGCGATGGCAATTCTCATACGCCTCATGCCTTTCCGCCTTTCCCTCAGGTGTCGCCTCCCACTTGCCCCGGAACAAGATCTTATAATCGATAATGCACCTAAACACGGCATAACCAACACGACTACATCGCTCAGCAGCGATTACTAGTCGTCGGAATGGCGAGACGAACTTGTAGAGGAGGACGAGGGCCGTAGCGAGGAGGAGGAGCGAGAGGGCGAGGTTTCGTCGTGAGGGTTTGGGAAGGGGAGGGAGACGACGACGGAGGAGGGTGAGCTCTTGTTGTACGCGGAGTAGTTGCTTGCGGTAGTCGTTGCGTGAGGCGCGGCTGATGGTGGGGCCAGCAGAGGCCGAGGAAGGGGTTGGCGAAGGAGAGACCGAGGAGAGAGGTTGCGAAGGGCGGAAGGAGGAGATGGGGCGGATTAGGGTAAGGAGTGAGGGTGTTGGTTTTGGGGTGATTAGGTGTGGTCGAAAGGGAGTGATTGGGCGAGAGAAGCTCGCTGCTGTAGGCGGGAAGAAGGAGGTTAGCTCGTCGGCGCCAAAGAGAGATTGAGCGAGCTGAGTAGCTGTCTGGTGCTCTCGACCGTGAGCCGCGAAGCACAGCGTTATCCCTGTAGCAGATCAAAGCCGCTGCTCGGTGCTCCTCGCTCTCCCTGTAGCCTGGACCATCCTCCAACGTGCGTCACGACTGCCTCCGGTCTTTAGCTCGGGCGTTGTAGACGGCGCTGTAGGTCGTCAGAGCACTACAGAGCAGCGCTGGGCTCTCTGGTCATTGACCTACACCCTCCTGCCGTTGAAGATCGAGCGCGAGGCCAGCTTGGCGAGGATGAGAAGGGGAAAGCGAAAGCGAATGAGACTCACCAGGAGCTGTAGCAGAGCAAGCCCGCCTTAGAGAGTGCAGAGCCCTCCTAGAGCATATCCCCAACATCATATCCCGCGCTGAAAGGCCGAGTTGAAGTTGTAGTCGAGCAGTGCAGGACGACAAGAGGTTTCCAGAGTCGCGACTCGCTCTTTCGTCTCCTCCCGCATCCATCGTCTGTACTCGACTCGCTCTCTCGCCTCTCGTTCGCCTAGCACAACCTTCTAATCGACTACAGCTTCCCCTTCGTCTAAGCCAAGATGTCACGCTCTCGAGCTCAAGAGGATGCTACAGACGACGACGCGCTTCTCCAATCTCAACTGGAAGAGCAAGACGATCCTGTACTCGACCAAGACGACGAGGAAGAGAAGCCAATGACAGACGAACAAAAGATTCAAAAGACGAGGATTACTAGGACCGAACTACGAGACTTGGGTCAGAGGGCTGAAGGTGAGCTCTCGACAGGCTGAGCTTCAGTCGCGTCGATTCATAACTAACGAAGGACGGGCTATTCAACTACAGACGAGAGGGACAACATCAACGATATCACTCCAGATGACATCTCCAAAACTATAGCTCAAGCCAACCTACTCTTCAAAGACGGTACGCGCTCCCTTCGTTTCTCGTTGCGACGCGTTTCGCCGAAGCTCACCCATCCTGCTCCACTACAGTGAAAGCCCCCGCGGAAGCGATCCTCGATTCCAAGATCCTCGTCGCCGCCTCCGGAGCCGGAGCGCTCAAAGCCCGTCAGCTCAAGCTCGATGCCAACGCTTTCGATACGGTCGAGTTTCTTAACAAATTGGTGCTGTTTATGGGTGGGAGGTTGGGAGCTCAGGGGCAGAAGAAGGGGAAGGGAAAGAGGAGAGCGGGCGAGGAGGATGAGGAGGACGAGGAGGACGATGAGGGGGGTGCGGGATTGAAGTGGGGGAGGGTTGGTAGGATCCTTTCGGGTGAGAGTAGGAGGCCGGCTACCATGGATTTCATGTGAGTTGTAGTCTTCTAAGCTTATTGATTATATCGCTGACCTCTTAGACTCGCAGGTTCGGACCTCTTGACCTCGAGATCAAGGAGAAGAAGGCGAGGCAGGTGGCCAAGAGGCAGAAGGTCGACGAGAGCCAGCGTGTACGACCAGAGGAGGTGAGTGATCTCGTCGCTCTCCTACCGTCTACACCAGCTAACTGACTCGCCCACAGCTCACCGCCGGAGACGTCGAGAAGAACAAGAACGAGACGGGCCGAATGGTCAAAGAGGTGAGTATCTTCGGCTTTCCTTCTTCTTCCTCGCTCGAACTTCGCTGACCCGCCGAATCATCCTCAGATCGCTTCAATCCTCGACGAAAGCGGCACCAACGGACTCCCCTACCTCCGTTTCGTCGTCAACCCTCACTCGTTCGCTCAAACCGTCGAGAACGTCTTTTACCTCTCTTTCCTCGTTCGTGAGAACAAGGTGTGCATCGAGACGGAGGATAATGAAGAGTCCGAGTATTACAAGGATGTTATCGTTTGTGAGTTGTTCTCTCTCTTCAGAGGCGGGAGCACCGAGCAGTCGCGCTGATCCTCTCCCCTCCCCTCGCTCAACAGACGGAGTCGATGCGCCTGAAGAGGGCGATGCGGCCAAATCCTCCAAAACTCAACTTGTGTTTGAAGTGACGCAGAAGTTGTGGAAGGTGAGCTATTTGACCTCTTCTGGGTCGCTTTCTCCTTCGCCGAAGCTGACCTCTCGCTCTCCGCTCCCGTCGCTACTCACCACAGGACGCCATCGACGCCTACGACATTACCGAGCCCATCATCCCTCATCGAGACCCCTTCAAGCAGACGGCCGAAGGCGAGAAGAGGGCTAAGAAGTGGTAGTTTTTGCTCGCTCGGACGCTTCGGCTTTGGCTTTGGCTTTGGGAGGGGTTGGGAGATTTGCTTCCGAGGTTGCAACGAGCGCTTCAGTGTCGCGCTTTTGCTGTACCAGTATCTTCGACTCGCCGAGGTGTGAAAGGCTGGGCGAGAGGCGCTGGGTGCGTCACTTTTAATCATCGTTGCCCGCTTCGCCTGCCGAGGTGGTTGAAACCTTCAAGGTCGGGCTTCCACGGCTCTTGCTCTCTCCCCTTCTCTCGGTGGTGCTGTTGGCTCTTCTGTAGTCGAACAACCTTGGATCAAAGCCAGCAGAACATGACACCGACGTCAAGACTGGTTCTGTAGCCAGGGCCGCTCGCGTGAGAAGTGACTGACCTTCGACGCTTCGCAGCGCTCATTCGCTCATCGTCTGAGCGACCCCAAAGCAGAGGGTCTTCTTCGTCTGCTCTTTGCTCTCCTGCCTTGTACTCGACTACAGATTGCAACACCGCCTTATCCCGCTTCAAGCTGTGAGGTGCTGCTCTACCCACCTTGTTCACCTCGTTCTCGACCACCGGTCAAAGCACGCGTCTGCCCCTCTCCCTCCCTCTCTCTCTTCCTCCTGCCTCGTCGCTGGATCCTCGGCTCTTGCTCGTTCAACGGATTAGATAGCACAGGTAAGTCTACAGCCACCTGCTCTGCTCTCTTACAGCGCTAACCCATCTCCCTACAGCTTCCAAACGCGTGCTTGCCGGGCGAGTGCATCTCCATCCTCCGCTTTCTAGACCTCTGGGTGAGTCCTTGTCTGCCTCGACGACGAAACGATTCTTGTACGATGGTAGAGCTTTGTAAGCTGACGCTGCTGCACCTACCGCTGACGTCCTACAGCTTCTAGCTTGAGCGCTATCAACCACCAGGTGAGGGGACCCAGCGTTTCTCGCGGCCGGGCGCACTTTTCGCTTTCGAGGGAGAGCTGACGAGGGTTGATCTCCTACAGCACTTCTAACTTATTGGGCCGACACGACACTACATGCGCAACATGCTGCCATTTCTCAAGAAGAAGGATCCCCTTCCCTGGCGGAGCCCTCATCTCCCTCCATCCTCCTACGACGGCTCCGGTTTCCCCTTCAGCAACCTCCCCGAAGCTGCTTCGGCGTTAATCCCCCTCCTGCGCTCTCGACTCGTCGCAGCCTTGGCCTTAGGATCCTTCACCATCTTCATCCTCCTAAGCTACCTCGCCGGGATTCCAGTCCCTCTCCTCTCCTCCGCCTCCACCGGCTCCTTCCCTTCGCACGGCCTCAAACGCGAACTCTGGGCCGACCTCTCTCAAATCTCCCTCCGTCATTTCGTTCTCCAACCTCGAGAGATTCAATGGACAACACCTTCGTCCATGGATCAACCCGTGCCTTGGACCGTCGACCCCCTCCTTCCTCGTCGTTCTTCCAACCTCGCTTCTGCCGCTCATCGAGGTATCGCGGATTTACCAGGAGGATTAGTAGCCAATGGGGAACACGTCCCACATCACCAGATTGAGGTGTACCCTCGCGTGCCCCTCTTGCACGATGGTCAGACCTTCCCCCGGGGTAGGGATCTGATCTACGGCATCACGACTACGGTCAAGAGGGCCAAGGAGATGAGCGAGTTATGGACGAGGTGGATGGTCCCCGTCGTGGAGGGAGATGAGGATAACCGACCGGGATGCATGGTGCTCTTGAGCCGCGATGAGGATCCCCTCGAGATTGAGGAGCTCAAGAAGGTCCTCAAAGGGAGGGGATTGAACTGTGGGTTGAGGACGAGTACACATGAGCGTTATGAGGTTAGGGTGCTGTCTATGACCCGCGAGCTCAAGGATTATGCCGAGGAACTTGGGTGCGTCTTGTTTCTTGCTTCGGCGTTGGGTTGTAGGAGGATGAGGGACAGAGCTGACGGCTTACTTTCACTACTACAGTCGCAACTTTGACTGGTACATCTTCAACGACGAGTGAGCTGCTTTCTTTCGCTCCTGAGATGGAATCTCGGCGCTCATCCTTTTCCTCTCAGCGACACCTTCTGGCTCGACCAGCTCACCGTGCGCCGCATGCTCGGCAAGTACGACACTACTCAAAAGTGGTTCGGTACGTTCTCCTTCTCCCCACTTCTCTCGGGACTGTCGCTGACCTCCCTCCCCTTCCTTCGACAGTCGGCGCTACGACCGAAGCCAAGAACCAGCTCGACCAGTTCGGTCGCATGGCTTTCGGAGGAGCCGGCATGCTCGTCAGCGACCCGCTCATGACTGAGATGTACAACGTTTGGGATTCCTGCCACGAGCAGTTCAAGCACATCTTTGGAGGTAAGCTCTTGATTTTCGGTCGAAGGAGAGAAGGGCGGAAGCTGACCCTTCTTTCGCTGCTGTAGGTGATGAGATGGTCACTCGATGCGCTGCGCTCGCCAAGGGAGCTACCAAGCAGACCGTGACCACGGAGGAGAAGGGATTGCACCGTACGTCTGATCTTCTCCCTCGTCGAGACTCGAAACTCGCTCACCGACTTACCTTTCCTCTCGCAGAGTTCGACATCCCCGGAGACTCGACCGGTGTTCTCCAATCCGGCATCCCCTTCATCAACCTACACCACTACCTCGGCGGGACCTGGGTTCGTCTTCTCTCCGCCTCCGCGATCTGTCCCTCGCTGACCTCTCTACCCTACCACAGGTCCATCTCTTCGGCTACGGTACCTACCGCACCGACTTCTCTCAGATCCAACTTCTCCAGCGTGTAGTCGAGTTCCTCGGAGGCGACAACATGTTCAAGCGCTACGTCTTTGGAGATGGCAAATGGCTTCTCGTCAACGGCTACAGCATCACTTTCTTCGAAGAGCCGCTCACTAAGAACATGATGGATAAGATGGTGAGTTCGATCTCGGGCTGAACCCTTCGTTTTGGGGACATTTCGGGAGCGAGGAGCTGACCTTTCTTTCTCTCTTCTCTTCGCAGGAGCACACCTGGTACGAAGGCTACCGTCTCTCCTTCGAGGACCGACCGCACATTCCCGAGCGTCACGACCCAACGGGCCTCAAGTGCAAGCAGACGTTCTACATCGTGAGTCGTCGTCCTTGGACCTTCCCCGTCGCCGAGCGGTTCGCTGACTTTGACTTTCGCTCCCTCCTTCCTTCCGCTGTTCCCGTTAACAGGACGATATCGTACGTTCCTCCTCCCTCCCTCGTCCCCATCATCTCTCGCTAACCCTTCCCTTCCCACTTCACAGAAAGTCCTCTCCCCCACCTCCGCACTCTTCACCTACGTCCAAAGCGACAAATGGGACGAGCACCTCACCTCTGAAGAGCGAGTCCGTCTCACCGTCCTCTGGGACGGCTGTTGGAACGGAGGACCGGGATGCGATGGAACGAAGAAGGCGGCTGATGCGGCCGCGCTTTCGTAGAACGAGCGGAATGGCAGGGGAATTGGTGGGTTGGGTTGGGCAAGCGTTCGTGGGAATACCCGAGTGTTCTGGTCGTTATGCATTGTATTGTTATTCGCAACCAGTTAGAGAGATGGTTCTTCGTGGAGAAAAAGAAGGCTTGATCTACCAGCTTCAGCGTCAGACGAGCTTTTCGCTCGCATTTCAACTCGGCTGTCGGCTCATTAGCATGGCAGTGTGACGGTTTCGCCGAGCTCGGAGATGGCTCCAAGGTTCGGAGTCAGCAAGAAGAGCTGCTTCTAGGAGTGAAAGCCGACGTCAAACTCTTCATCTTCTCTGCCTCCCGTTGGAAAGCTCTCGGGCGGCAAGTACACCAGGGTCCACCATTGTGAGTTCTAGCGAGAATCGAAGCGGTCTTGTATTCTCTTCACGAGCTGCACGCTGATCCAAACCTCTCCGTGGCTCGCAGTCGAGTACAAATCCAAGATCGCCGAATACGGCCGTCTCCAAGCTCAAGCGCATCCCACCTTCAAGTTCCAGACCGTCGAGGCCGGATTCTACGCTACCAACATCCTTCCTTCAGCTGGTGGACTCGTGACCCGCGACGACGACGGGGAGTGGTCGTTCTCCTCCCTCGAGCCTGTCGCCGAGCCAGGAGCCATCCCAGTCCCTATGGTCGATATCAACGCCGATTATCGCGTTTGGGTTCGCGCGGTCATCGAGCACAAGGAGCTGCAGGACGACGCTAGGCCAGTACTCACCTGCGGCGAGGAGATTTCCCTGCATGACCTTCTCAACGGGCTTGAGAAGAGTGAGTCGCCTTGCGCTTGTCTCGTTGCCTCTTGTACCCTCGACAAATCTTAAATCGTGCTAACTACTCGCTTTTTCCTCCTTGCAGAAGCCGGCATCACCATCAACCGCACCCTCGTGAGCCAGGAGGCGATGACCGAGAAACTCGAAGCCGCCTCGACGCCTCAACACATTATCGACGATTTCGAAGATATGTGGTCCTTCCTTCAAAACCTTGGCTGTGAGTTGCATCTCGGACTCATCGCCTCTTCGCCGTCGCTGACTTGCGATCTCGGCGCTCCCTTCTTCCCCCATTCGCTCGTCGGCTCCTGCGACGATTCACAGACTACGGCGGTCAGGATATTCACTGGGCGGACAAGCACCTTGCTCGCAAGCCCAAGACGTGGGCTGAGTGGTTGGAAACGGCGGACTTGTCTGATTTTTTCCTAATCGACTTCGACTCGAGCCGAGCGGCGGAAGCCTTCGCAATCGAGGCTGTCTGTTGAGAAGCAGGTGCCGAGAGCAGGAGAGAAGCAATTTTGAAGGCGTTCGAGGAAGGCGTTCGAGGACTGACTCGTTGGTGGAAGGCCAACTTGGCTCCGCTCCTTCGTTGCTTCGCACAAGACGGAGCTCGGCGATTCATCTTTGGGCTCTCTCGTTCGCCTCTCATTGGCCTCGAGGAGATGAGAGACACTCGAATAGACATTACGACATAGGCTTAAGCTGACTACTGACGACCGACTAATACTGCTACTAAACTGCTACTCGAGAATTAGACCTAAGCCAAGCTGACCGAACCTCGCTTCCTTCGCTAAGCCCTCCTCACTGGCACTCCACACCTTCCCCTCCTGTACATGGACTGCGAACAGATACTACGCTTGTTGCTGAGACTGACACGACCGAAACGAGTGCGAGAGATAGGGAAGACACGAGGAGGGAGGGAGGTGAGGCGAGCGCCGAGCTTGCAGGAGGAGGAAGGGGAGCGGCGAGGGGAAGGGCGAAGCTTGATGTTGGCGGAGGGAGCGGGAGAGGGGGTGCGGGTGGTGCGGTAGAGGTTGGATTTGCTCCTGTTGAGCGAGCGCTGACGGCGGAAGGGACCAAAGACCTGCTCGGCGGAGGAGCGAAGGTCTTGAGGGAGGGAAAGGCCGAGTCCGAGTCCGATGCTCGAGGTGGAAGGCTTGAGGGTGAGGCGAGGGATGCGAGAAGAGGTGAGGTAGTCGACCTTGGAGGTGGTGTTGGCCGAGGCGGAGGTGAAGAGGAGCTTGGCGATGTCGGCGTGCTCGGCGGGGAGAGGGAGGGAGGTGATGGAGGAGGCGGGAGAGGAGTGGAGACTGGGGATGTCGAAGAGAGGCGAGTAGCGCTCGGAGGTGGGACTCGAGGGAGTCGAAGAGACGTCCGAGTCCGAGTCGGAGATGGTGGAAGCGAAGAGGTCCTCGTCGGCGCTCGACTCGACCTTATCCTCTTCCTTAGCACTCGAGACCTCCTCCAAGCACCTCCTCTCGGTCAACTCAAAGATCCTCTCCAACTTGGGTACGAACTTTGGCGAGCGCTGGTCCACCTTGTCCGATCCCTCCTCTTCGGCGGCGGCGAGCCTGGCGGGGAGGGAGAGGCGGAGATGCTCAAGGATTTCGGGCGAGGTGAGAGCTTCGGGTTCGGGTTCGATGATCTGTTGCGGAGGTGGGTGAGGAGAGGTCAGCGCCAGGTTCGACTAGGGCGAGGGAAGCGAAAGGGAAAACCAAAAGAAGGGAACGCACCTCTTCGGCGGGGACCTTGAGCCAGAGAGGGTTGCTAGTGGTGGTAACGTTGAAGGGAGAGGAGATGATCATCTTGTTCTTGCTGCTGTTGCGCTTGAAGAGCTTGCGAGGAGCCTTCTTGAGGGAGGAAGCGAAGGATTTGAGCGAGAGAGCGGGCATCTTGGTGGATGGTGAGAGAGAGCAGTAGGTATAGTAAGGTGGTAAGCTCTTGGATAGAGTATGCTCTGTACGATAGAGCAGACCGAGAGCAGAAGAGCAGAGAAGAGCGAGAGGGAGAACGAGGAATTAGGAAAGAAAGAGAGAAAGAGAGGCGATCAGACTTTTTCTACTCGCCGAGTTCTGAGGGAACAACCTGCACATCGCTAGTCACCTCCCACATTTTAGACTCTCAGGGGTGACCCTGTAGCTGTACAGGCCAGCCTCATCTCGCTCCTTCTGCCTCACCTCCATCGTCGACCGCCGACCTCTCGCTCCACCTAACGCTCCTCTTTGAGAGCTACAGGGGCTTCACTGCTGGTTCGAATGTCCGCTCAGGCAGTACTACACCCAGTCCAGAGATCCAGGGGAGCCAAAAATACTCCTCTCGGTGCAGCAGAAGCCCTCCTTCGACCTCGGCGATGAGGACCTCTTTTGCACCGAATGCAAATCGACGCTGACCGCCTAATCCGCCATTGAAAGTGGTTCAACGAGTGTGCAGGGCGTATTGAGGACTCTCGGGAGCACCTCCTGTTCGTTGAACCACTTATTCACCCTCAAACGCTCGACCGAGTTCCTCCCCACTTCGCCGTCGGGCTTCGATTCTCGTCGAACAGACCAGCGCTGTTGCTGCTTCCCTTTTCATGGACCGGTGTTACGATGCTGCAAGGTGTCTCCTTCCTTCGTCCCTTTACGCCCACACCGCCCCTCGCTCAGCGAGCAAGTGCAAAGGAGGGACTTCGGCGAACTCTGGGCCTCACACTCGCTGTCGAGGTGCAGTGCCGTCATTGACCGGTCCAGGGGGAAGACATCGCTTAGAACTGCACTACGAAGAGCTCCAAGCCAGCAAAGTGCAAGCGAAAGTGCGCCACGGCCTTCCGCTCCCCGTCGCCGAGAAAGGGGGTTGCCGAAGGAAGTGGTCATCCACTGCTCTACAGACCTCGGTAGAGCTTGTAGTACCTTCTTTTTAGCGGTTAGCAGTCCCAGGCAACCCGTCGCCCTCGTGCAAGGGAGCACTTTCGAGGCTGAGATACGAGGCGAGAGGCGAACGAGGCTTTTGCTCCCGCTACATCCTCGTCTCTCGTATCCGACTCGCCAGTTCGTTCAAGAGGCAGTTCAAACTACCAGGAAGCTCACTGTGAGAGCCCAATCAACTACAAGCGCCCCTCGAGAGGCGGCAACTGACAGCCGCTTCCCGCTCTGCAGCTCGACAGCGCCTTTCCTTTGCTTCGAGCACCAGATTAGAGTACAGCAGAGGGCTGTAGTACCCTATCGCTCCCCTTTGTCGCCCTTTTCCCCCTCGCTTTTCCCCTCCACCGAAGCACACGAGTCGCTCGCTCCCCCCGCTCTCGCCTCGCAAGCTCTCGACTCTCGCCCGAACCAAGCTGAAGCCATGTCACGGCTCCCATCCTCGCACCCATCGTCCTACGCTTCTCCCACCGTTCCCCCTTCCCCTCCTCGTCGTCTCTCGGCCAACGCCATGCCCTCACCCATCGCCACCTCAACCAACCGAACTACAATCATCGGCCGCTCTTCCCGCTCCTCCCTCTCGTCTCCAGCAGCACAATCAGCTACAGGAATAGGTCGAGCAGGCCATGCTAGCCAACACACCTACTCCAAGCCGTTCCCCGTCCCCAATTACTTGCGTCATTCAAGCTACTATCCTCGCTTCTTCACCACTCCTCCCGAGCCATCGCTCTTCGGTGCAGGTGTAGCAGATGCCGAAGCTGCTGCTGCTGGGAGTTTGGGTCTTAGCGATGCGCTGGGGTTCAATGCCGAGGGTCCAGCGTCGCCTGGAGGAGGGGGAAGCATCCTGCTGCCGACGTGCTGGGACGAGGGAGACAAGTGTAACCTCATTGAATTGAGTACAGACGGCTTGGGCGTCAACTTTGCAGGTGAGTGGGCTGTCCCGCTGTCTTCGGCTCTTCGCGCTGAGGAGGAAGGCCGCGCCGAAGCTGACCGTTCCACCTCAATCACAGGTTCAGCAAAGTACGGCGATCGGGATGCTGCAGCCGTCCGAACCAACCGCTCGGTCCCCGTCCAGGCCGGGGTCTATTACTACGAGGTCACCATCACCGACAAGGGCCTCAGCGGCTACATCGGTTCGTCTCTTCCTGCTGTCCCTCTACTCCCGAATCACTCACTGAACTGCTCTTCTTCCTCTTCCCCTTCTTCCTGTCCTCTCCACTCGCCCTCCACAGGCATCGGCTTCTCCCACCGCGAGGTCTCGCTCTCCCGGCTACCAGGCTGGGAGGACAACTCCTGGGGCTACCACGGCGACGACGGTCGAGCTTTCTGCTGCCTCGGTACAGGCGAGAGCTTCGGACCGACTTTCACTACCGGGGACGTTGTCGGATGCGGAGTTGATTATACGGGAGCTGGGCCCGAGAAGGAGGGGAAGGAGAGGAGTCGGGAGACGGCGGCGAAGAAGGGCGAGGGTGAGGGTGGGAGGGTGTTCTTCACCAAGAATGGAGATATGTTGGGTGAGTCGTGCTTTCGTGCTCTTTGCCCTCTATCTTCCTCCCTGGGCGAGATCGTTCTCTGCTCTAGTTACTAGTCCTCCTCATCGTCTTCCCCCCCACTTTCGGTTCGAGTGCAGAGCTGACCTGCCGCTTTCCTCCCAACAGGCTACGCTTTTTCCAATGTCCACGGCAAACTCTACCCTTCCGTCGGCCTTCGCACCCCAGGCGAGGTCGTTCGCGCCAACTTTGGATCCGAGCCGTTCAAGTTCGATATCGAGGGCTTAGTACGGGTGAGTCATTTACTTCTCTCGTCACCGTCGTGAAACGTCGCTGACCTTTCCTCGTCTTCGCTTCCTTCGTCTCGCTTCCTTTCGTCTCGGCCTCGCCTCCGCCTTCCTTCGACTCGCTCCTTCAATCGCACCTTCCACCTCCACCAGGACCGACACCGCACCGTCCTCGGCCAAATCTCCTCTTCCAACATCCCTTCCACTCTCCTTCTTCCCTCACCCGCACCCGCTATTCCCTCCCTCCTGCCACCCTCGAAATCTCCAACCCATGCCTCCGAACGCACCCACGAAACCCTCCAAGCGCTCATCAACTCCTACCTCCTGCACCACGGCTACGCCTCCACCGCCGCAGCCTTCACCACTCAAATCGTCGCCGAACGGCGGGAGCGCGCCAAAGGCCTCTTCGGCGTTGATCCTCCATCTCCGAAGACCAAGGGCAAGCAGTTGGAGGAGGATGAGGAACAAGTCACGGCGCTGTTGACGGTGGGGAGTGATAGTTCGCTGAGAGCGCAGATTCGCTCGGCCTTCTTGAAGGGCGAGATTGAGGCCGTGGGAGAGTTGATGAGGAGGCATTATCCGAAGGTTCTGGAGGGGCAGGATGAGAGGGGTGGGATTGCGTTTAAGTTGCGGTTGAGGGAGTTTGTGGAGGGCGTGTTGAGGGTGTCGAGGAGGGTAGAGGGGGGCGCTGAGGAGGGGCGGAAGGACGTCAAAGGCAAGGGCAAGGCCTCTGCACCTCTTCCTACCTCGGCCGAAGACATCGAGATGGCCGACTCGACCGAGACCTTCTCGACACCGCCCACCTCGCCTACTCAGACCGCCCACTCCTCGACCACCTCCCTCGATGCCCTCCTCGCCCTCGGCCGCTCCCTCCACGCCGACTACTCTGCCGATCCACGACCAGCAGTGCAGAAGGCGCTCGAGTTGACGTTTAGTTTGATGGCTTACGATTCGGAGGAAGCATTGGCGGCGGCGCCGGAGGAGGTTAGGGCGTTGGTTGGCGAGAAGGAGAGGGAGAAGTTGGCGGATGAAGTGAATGGGGCTATCCTCGGTGGGTTGGGTTGCTATTGCGTACTTCTCCCAGAGACGACGATCGCTGACCTCTCCTCCCCCGCTCGCCGAACAGTCTCGCAATCCCTCCCGCCGATCCCTCACCTCGAATCCCTCTACCGCCATACCTCCGCTTCAATCCGTCTTCTAGGGGATATGGGAGTCGGAGCTGCCGCTATGGTTGATGTTCGGGAAGAGTTGCTCGGCAAACGGTGAGCGTGAACGGCGAGGAGGGGGGCGGAGTGTATTGGCGAGTGTAGTTTAGTTCGAATCATGTTGCAAACGAATGGAAGGGATTGGAATACATCTATGATTGGCGACCGACTCACATCGGCCGCTCTAGTGTCATGGACTCGGAGACTCGCCGCGAAGGTCGAGCGATTCCTCCTTGCTCGGCCTTCGAATCACCAAGGCTTTCGCATGCCTTTCTGCCGCGGAAGAGCTCGCCACGGTCTTTTCCCCTTGGCTCACTCCCTGTACTTGACTCGAGATTGCGGCGCTGCGCATTTCCAGCCAAAGCTATCGTCCAATCCGACGACGGATCCTTCTTCGCAATCCCGCTCGCTAGAAAACGGGTATTCTGAGCATCCACAAAGCGCGGAAGGGGGAGATTCGTAGGAATGGAGCTCCACTGCTTGAAAACGGTTGAAGCAGAAGCGTTGAGAGCTTGAGCAAGAATTCAAGCCGGGCGAGGACGAAGGGAGGAGTTCGGTCGAGGGTTTGAGGTAGCATCAGCGGGTCAGCGAGCAGGAGGTGCTCGCCAAAGCTGCTAGTACACCCCGAATACTCGTTGAACGAATTGCAATGGCGGAGCAAGCGCCCAGCGGGGATTTGCATTCGCTGCGAGACGGCTCCTCATCGCCGAGGTCGAAGAAGGGCTTCTAATGCACCGAGCGAGTGCTTTTTGGCTCCCCTGGATCTCTCGAGTAAGGGTGTTACCACCATTACGGCAATTTAGACCAGCAGTGACGCCCCTGTAGCACGCGAAAAGGAGGTTGAGGAGGAGCCGGAGGTCGGCGGTCGGTGGTGAAAGTGAGGCGGAGTGAGCGAGATGAGGGTGGTCTGTACAGCTACAGGATCGCCCCTTAAAGTCGAAAAAGGGGGAGGTGACTAGCGATGTGCAGGTTGGTCCCTCAGAACTCGGCGAGTAGAAAAAGTCTGATCGCCTCTCTTTCTCTCTTTCCTTCCTTCTTCCTCGCTCTTCCTCTCGCTCTTCTCCGCGCTTCTGCTCTCGCTCTGCTCTATCGTCCTACAGAGCACACTCTACTCAAGAGTCTACCACCTTACTATACCTATTGCTCTCACTCGCCGCCCACCAAGATGCCCGCTCTCTCGCGCAAGTCCTTCGCTTCCTCCCTCAAGAAGGCTCCTCGCAAGTTCTTCAAGCGCAACAGCAGCAAGAACAAGATGATCATCTCCTCTCCCTTCAACGTTACCACCACTAGCAACCCTCTCTGGCTCAAGGTCCCCGCCGAAGAGGTGCGTTCCCTTCTTTCGGTTTTCCCTTTCGCTTCCCTCGCCCTAGTCGAACCTGGCGCTGACCTCTCATCACCCTCCGCCGCAACAGATCATCGAACCCGAACCTGAAGCTCTCACCTCGGCCGAAATCCTTGAGCATCTCCGCCTCTCCCTCCCCGCTAAGCTCGCCGCCGCCGAAGAGGAGGGATCGGACAAGGTGGACCAGCGCTCGCCAAAGTTTGTGCCCAAGTTGGAGAGGATCTTTGAGTTGACCGAGAGGAGGTGCTGGGAGGAGGTTTCGAGTGCTAAGGAGGAGGAGCAGGTCGAGTCGAGCGCCGACGAGGACCTCTTCGCTTCCACCATCACCGACTCGGACTCGGACGTCTCTTCGACGCCCTCGAGTCCCACCTCCGAGCGCTGGTCGCCTCTCTTCGACATTCCCAGTCTCCACTCCTCTCCCGCCTCCTCCATCACCTCCCTCCCTCTCCCCGCCGAGCACGCCGACATCGCCAAGCTCCTCTTCACCTCCGCCTCGGCCAATACCACCTCCAAGGTGAACTACCTCACCTCTTCTCGCATCCCTCGCCTCACCCTCAAGCCTTCCACCTCGAGCATCGGACTCGGACTCGGCCTTTCCCTCCCTCAAGACCTTCGCTCCTCCGCCGAGCAGGTCTTTGGTCCCTTCCGCCGTCAGCGCTCGCTCAACAGGAGCAAATCCAACCTCTACCGCACCACCCGCATCCCCTCTTCCGCTCCCTCGACCAACATCAAGCCTCGCCCTTCCCCTCGCCGCTCCCCTTCCTCTTCCTGCGAGCTTGGTGCTCGCCTCACCTCCCTCCCTCCTCGTGTCTTCCCCATCTCTCGCACTCGTTTCGGTCGTGTCAGTTTCATCAACACGCGTAGTATCTGTTCGCAGTCCATGTACAGGAGGGGAAGGTGTGGAGTGCCAGTGAGGAGGGCTTAGCGAGGGATTTAGGGAGGGAGGGGATTCGGTCAGCTTAGCTTAGGTTTAATTCTCCAGCGTTAGTGTCAGTAGCAGTACACAGTGAATCAGCAGTAGCCAGCTTACTCTTCTGTCGTACTCTTATTCGAGCGTCTCCCATCTCTCCAGCGCACTGAGAAGCGAACGACCGAGCTCAGGATCAATCGCCGAGCTCAGCGAGAGCGAGCGTGGGAGGTCGCAGAGCTCGCGCACTCGGCAAGACCAGGAGGGAGAGCGGGAACGGAAGTCGCGCTCAGCATCTTAGTCCGCCGGACCTCTTTCACCTCCCTCGAGCTGCGATACGAAGAGAAGAGGGGAGCCAGTTCTTTGCAGTACAGGCGTCGACCTCTCTTCCAACCCCACCAAAGCTCTACTGAAATTGACCTCTTTAACGTGCGAAGCTTTCCGAACCACTAAGTTTACTCGCAGTGGACCTGCACAGCGAGAGAGGTCAGTTCGGGATACTCTTCGAGCGAGCTCTCCTCCAGCAGGGAGAGAATGCCGAAAAAGCGACGCACCTCTCCATCGGCGTGGGTGTGGCAAGATTGAGCGGCGCTGGTGGTGGCGCTGGGAGCCTCAGCGGCTCCTCCCTCGCAGTGAACCTGTCGCCCGAGAGAAGAAGAGTCAGCTCCGAAGTCCACTCCCTGGCGTCTACTCTTCCCCGCGTCGTCGAGGGCGACGGGGAATAGGAGATGAAAGCTCACCTCGCCGTCAGCGTGAGTGTGACAGCTCTCGGCGGCGGTGGAGGTAGCGGTAGCGGTGGCGGAAGGGAGCGCCGAGGAGGTCGAAGCATGGTCATGGTCGTGATCCTCGACGGGGAGGGTGGCGTTGGCTCCCACGCAACCGTGAGGAGGGTAAGCAACGTCGCGAGCGTAGGCGTCGATTGCGCTGAGAGTGAAAGGGACGGAAGGAAGGGACGAAGGAAAGGATGGGAGGGTCAGTAGCGCTCGAAGAAGGCCGAGAGGGAGAGAATGGAGCTCACTAGTACTGGAAAGTGTTTTGGTTAAACGCAGCATTGGTGTCGTTGTTGGAAGCAAGCTCAAGGACGCCAGGGTAGGTGTCGGCTGGCGAAGAGGGGAGAAGAGGCCAGCGCCGAGGTCAGCTCAGCGCTCAAAAACAGGCCTTCAACTCGATTGGACGACTCACCATGGTGTCCGACGTGGTGGTAGGTGATGGAAGGAATGTGAGTCATGCGGTGGAGGAGATCTGTAGCGAGCCAAGCAGCGGCGGGAGCAACGCCGATGTAGTTCTCGTCCCAGCAGAGCCTAGCGAGGTGCAGGCGGTTGGTGTCTGTTTGGGGAACGCGTCAGAAATTTTTGAGGGTGAATGACGAGGGGGGAGGAGACGTACAGGTCGGGGGGCAGATCACCGTTTCCAAGGTGGCGTTGGTTCCCCTCCAGTGTCCAGCCCAAGGGCCTGCAGCCGTGGTTTGTGCGCAGTTTCCGTCGGGGTCATCGCACCTGAGCAGCTGTTGTTTAGGGAAGGAAGTCAGCTACAGCCTCAAGAGGCGCAGAAACGCGCCCCGGTCTCGTCGAGCTCGGTCGGCGGTTTCGGAGCGCCGCTTTGGCCCAGCCAAATGACCTACAACACCGGGCTTGTTGCCGTACGCAATTTGCGCGTAGAATCCGGACGTGCTGGCTGAGCTGGCGTTGCCGAAGTAGGTGCTAGTGAGGAGAAAAGGGTGAGCTCGGCGATTCGATTCGTTCCCATCCTGTCGCTTTCCGCTCAGTCCGGCAGATCACTCACCGGTAGAGCTCATCCTCCTCGCCACGACTGAGGATCCTGTCATGAGCATGACGAGCGAGGAGAACCATCTCGTCCAAGCCTGCACGGAGGTAGCGAGTTTGGGCGGCGTTGCAGGACTCGCTGAGGATGAGAGAGCAAGTCAACTACGGCTCGAGAAACGTTCCTCAGACGGCGTAAGAGTGTTGAAGTGTTTTGTCAAGGTTGAGAGGGAAAAGAGGGGACTGCGATAAAGCAGGAGAGGAGGGAGGAAAGGGAGAACGGCCAAGCTCGGCGCTCGTGAAGGAGAAGGACAACTCACTGGATCTGAACCTCGGAAATCTGCGTGGCGGCCTTGTTGGTAGCATCGTCGACCTCAGCCCTCTTCTGGATGACGGTGGTGGCCTTGCCGCCGAAGAAAGGAGCAGCTTGAACGGAGCCAGCGATGGCGAGCGCGGAGACGAGGACCGAGGAGAGCATCTTGACTGTGTAGGCGAAGGAGGACGAGCGGTGAAGAGGAAAGCAAGCAGCAGAGGTGAAGCGACTTTTTAAACGACGCTACACCACCATCCTGGTGAGTGCTGGTTACTTGGGAGGTCCTTCGCGAGCGCCAAGAACGATGGTGGATTGCCCAGGCGAAGCTCAGACCCAGGCCTAAGGCGGGAGGGAGGTGGTGAGTTGGTGCAAACGGTGAAGGAGAGTAAGTAGACGTATAGCTGAGTTGTGCTTGTGACGGTTGAAAGGTGGAAGAGACGTCGAAAATACGGTGAGAAGCGCAGGAGGAGAAGAGGCTCTCGCGCTCGTCGCCAACGCCGAGCAATCGGGTCGTCGATCGCCCTTCTTACCCCAAACTCGGCGCGAAAAAATGAGCAGGTGCACCAGGTCAAAACCTGTACGGTACGTCGGCGATCCCATGCGTGCGTAGGCTGGCGTGGGCCGTCAAATCTGAGCGAGCGAGCCGAAGTACGCCAGTCGCGAGACGTGTGGCCGTAAGGAAGCGATGATGCTGTAGAATAGGTTACAGTAAGCTCTACATCCTTGAACTGAAGCAAATCTCGATGTCTAGTGTCCTCTAAAAAATGTAACGGAAAGCTGCGAGCGAAAAGGGAGTCAGCACCTGCAAGCAACTCCGACGCCGACCACCGAGCTCACCCTTGTTCTCATTGTCTGTGAGGTCCGAAAATGGTTGATCTGGCGATTCCTTGCTTCCAACACCTTGCTCGGCCGCCTTGTCCCTCCGCGAGTTCTCCAGCGAGCAGAGGAGGCTGCGAGGCGACGAGGTCAGCGCCGAAAGCGGAGGTGGAGTCGGTCAAGACCCACGCGTAGATTCCTACGAGACAAATGCTCGCAGCAAGAAGAGCCACGGTGGTAAGGAAGCCAGTAGGATAGCGTGGTACTTCGTTCTTCTTGAAGAAGAAGGCTGCGATGGGGGAGGGCGGAGTCAGCTCGGCTCTGCTTATCGAGAACAGACGACTTACGAGCGGCAATATTCGAGAGAGCATTGCTCATGAACATGATACTTCCTACGGCGGTCTTGCGAGAGGCGCCAGCAGTGTTGGAGACTGTTAAATGGTAAGGTCGGCCGCTATTCGCTCGTCGGTGCCGAGCTCAAACTCACCGACTAGCCCGGTCATGGTTCCCAAGCAAGCCGAGTAAGCCGGAATGATAAAGCATCCTGCCAAAATCCCTTCCTTCTGCGAAAGAGGAACCTTCCACTGCAGCACGCCGCCCGCGAGCGAGACGAGCGCAAAGACGGCAAAGACGGCGCATCGCGAGTTGGGGACTCTCGACGTCACGTAGCCGGCGATGATGTTAGCGACTCCTCCGACGACGCCGGTGGGCATGAGTAGGAGTAGGGTCTTGCGAGGATTGGCGCCGTAAACTTGCTGGATGACCAGAGGCGTGAAGGATCCAACGGCGCCCTGCGAGACGAAATCCGAGTGAGCGGTGGAACTGGAGTGTTGCGCTGAAGAAGACCTACACCAGGCGAGGCGACGCAGAAAGTGATGAGAGCGAGGAGGACAACCTTCGGGTCGAGCAGCGCCGAGAAAGCTTGAGCGGGCTTGAAGATCTTGCTAGTGATGCCTGCTTGGTTCGAGCGAAGCCCTGTGGGTAATAGCGGTCAGCTTGGTGTCGTTACGCCGGCGAAAGGAAAGTCAGACGAACGCTCAACCGCCTGTTGAAAAGCGAAGGTCAGCTCTCGAAGCCTGGGCCGAAGAGTACAGACGAGAACTCACCACGTAACGCTGACGAGGCGACAAAAACTTTGCCGTGACAGGCGAGTCGGGTAAAGCAAAGTAGATGACGGCCGACCACCTGCGTTTGGGAAGGGTCAGCACCGAGCCTCACGACCGACGAGGCACTCACAAGATGGTGAGACCTCCGATGAAGTAGTACAGAGGTTTCCAGGAGTGTTCTGGAGGTCCGATGGTGACCGCGCCCCACGCAAGCAGCAGTAGAGGTCTGTTGAGAGGTCAGCGCCGAAGCTCGGTCGAAAGAAACGAAAGCGAAAGCTCACATAACGACGAAGCCGTTGGCCGAGAAGAGGATGGTGGTACGCATTGCTGCTTCTTTCTTCGTGTACCAAGCGCCAATGATGGAGAGGAAGGCAGGCGAAACCCCAGCTTCGACGAAACCCAAGGCGAACCTCTGCGAAGGGCGGTCAGCTCGTTTTCGTCGATAGCTGGCTCGGGAAGAGCTCACCTGCGCCATCAGACCCGAGAACGAAGTGCAGGCAGGCGTGGCTGTTACCACTACTCCCCAGATCAGGCAGTAGACTGCGCAGACCTTGGCGGTCGGGAGTCGTTGAGCAATCGCTCCCAAAGGAAAAGCACCACAGGCGTATCTGAGCAGGACAGTCAGCTTGAGCTCTTTTGAAAAAGCTACAGCAAGCTCACCCGACGAAGAAGATCATGGCGCATTGAGAATAAAGCTTCGGCGAGAACGAGTGGAGGTCAGCGACCGGGGAAGGGGAAGTCGAGCTCTGAGCGACGTACAAAGGTGTCGATGGTACCATTGGATCCAACTTGATAGAGTTTGAGATCACGGATCATGCCAAAGAGGGCTCCCACGCTCAATCTAGTGCAGAAGTACGAGGATCAGCGTCTTCCGTCGACAACAAGCTGAGCTACAACTCACGCCGATTTATCGCAATACTGTAGTCCGCCAGTCATCCACAGAATCGGCATCAAGACCCAGTCGACCTTGCGTACGAGCTGGGCGCACTCCTCCTCTGTTGGCGGTGGCTCATCTTGTGCGAAGGCCAGCACTCGTTGAGCTTCGTCTTGGGGCTTGGAATCGCCTGTCAGCTCCGACGAGCTCGCTTCCTTGGTATCGAGTCCATCGAAAGGCGGCGATGAAGTCATGCACAGGAGCGCGAACGAGCAGAGGGAGACGAAACGACGAGCAGGAGCATCTTGGCGAAGCGAAGGAGAGGCCGAGGCTCTCGCTGAGCTTCCAGTTGCCCTAATGCACGAGACTTGGTGTTGAGGTGCAGAAAACAGCTGAAGACAGGTATGAGTCTATGGGGTTGCTTCTAATGCAGTCTAAGTAATCTATCAGTCTATAAAGCCCTCCGCTCACCATCGCCGAACCTCAAACGCCGAGCTTCCTCGAGCTCTCTTCATCATGACCCTTGCGAGTAGACAAGGTAGACGACCCAAGCTACGACCGTCATAGCCACACCCGCCACAATCCCAAGATTTGTCCATCCCTTGATAGGATCCCTGAACCGACCCCGCCGCTCCACAACCTCGCCCTTCGCCAGCTGCTCGTCGCGAACGAGCTTGCTCTTCTCCGACCGCGAGAGGAGGCCGTTGAGGTGGTAGCGGTCAAAGTAGATGTAGTAGAGTCCGAAGAAGAAGTCGAGAGCCTTGATGGCGCAGAAGAAGTAGAAGACGTTGGTGTAAGTTCCCTTGCCGGTCGGCGTGAGATCTTGAATTGCTCCAGCGGCGGTGGAGACGATGACGGCGCCCGAGTTGATGAATGCTTGAAAGATTCCTTCGGCTGTTCCGACTTGCTCGACACCGGGTACCATGAGAGGGATTGAGATGGTGAAGGGAAGGAGGTTGATGGCGAGACCGACTCCTTGAAGGATGGTCCTGCGAACGGCTGAGTGTGAGCTTTACCGCGATCGAGGGGTGAGAATGAAGAGCAAGTTCACGTACAGAGCGATCGCGTTGGTGTCGGTGAAGCCCTGTTCAAGTCGAGGAGGGTGAGCTTCGCTCGTCCGAGTCAATCCTCGCCAGCGCCGAGAAGCCGGCTAGACCGTCACGCACCATGAGGGTGAAGACAAGAATGAAAAAGACAGCGGAGATGGGCACAAAGTCCATTCGACGGCCGTATCGGTCGAAGAAGAGCCTGCGAGGGAGGAGCTCGGTCAGCTTCAAGCGCTGAGCCGAAGCGTCGCTGCAGAAGCGAGTTTGAAGCGTGCGACGTACCCAAGAAGAGGCGCAATCACCATCACCGGTACTTGACCAACCGCACTGATCCAACCCGCCGTGAGTAGACCCTTCAGGAATCGGGAGAGGGTCAGCAAGCGAAGCGCCGAGCTCGTCGGAGAGAAGACTCACGGCGCCTCGAGTTTGAGTGACCATATCCGCCTGTAGCGAGACATAAGTCTGCACCGTGGCGTTCTGGAAGGTGAGGTTTTGGCTGAGGGTGATGAGCCAAAAGATGGCAGGGAGCGCCGCGACGGTCTGCCAGGACTTGTAGAGCTCAAAGCGGAGGCCTCCTCCTCCTTCGGTGGCCGAGATCTGACGTCCGGTTCTTGGTCGGTAGAGTTCGGGTAGGCGGCGCTCCCAGAGGACGTAGGCCACGTTGGTGAGGAAGACGAAGCCCGAAAAGAAGACCGGCACCTGCGAGGGAGCGGGGGTCAGCGTGATCCGAGACGAGTTTTGGAGTGAGCGCTACGGACCCAGATGACCCAAGTCCAGCCCGCGGCGTTGGTGATGGGGATAGCGGTAGCCTTGGCGACGACTGCGAAGGAGGGGAAAGTCAGCCCGGCGCAGGAAAGAGGGGAAGCCGAGCGCCAGCGCGCGATTGGATGCTCGCAGTCCTGCAGTCAGTAGGATTGAGTCGGTAGCTCACCAACGACAATGCGATTAGCAGCATTCTCCAGACCGTAGACGACGCCGAGGTGGGTTCCGAGGAAGAAGTGCGAAAAGATCTTGAGCTGAGCGGTCTGAATGGCGACTGTTGCAGGCGTTTGAGGGGTGAGTACAGCGCGGTGCAAAGCCGAGACTTATCATCGTGAGACTCACTCGTTCCGAAGCCGACGACAACCTCTCCCGCGACGAGCAGACCATACGAAGTGACCGAGGCGCCGATACCGCTCAGCAGAGCGCCGAGAAGGATCACGGTCGAGGCAGCGAGTGAAGTATACTCGGCGCCGTAGTAGTCCATTGCGATTCCCGAGATTAGTGGCATGACGGTGTTGACGAGCTTATTCGCCGAGGAGAGCTGAGGAGCGAGGTCAGCCTGCGATAGTCGCTCGAAAGGGGGGTGGACGTACAACACCATACTGAGCATTGTCGATACCCAGCTCAGCCTTCAAAGTCGTCTTTAGAGGTCCAAGAGACGAGCTGAACCAATACGAGGCGACTGCGAGCGCCGAAAAGAGTAGGTGAGCCTCGATTACAGCTGTTTCAACAGGAGAGAAAGCACGCACGATTGAAAGTAATCACCAAAAAGAACGCCCACCCCTTGACGGCCCAGGGGATGTTCCTCCTCGCCAGCACGGCGGCATTCCTATCGAGCTCGACGGCTTCGGCGCTCGAAGTCTTGCTCAAATCGCCGTCCAAGCTCTTCTCCTGGTCGGTGTAGGGCTCTGTTGAAGCAGGAAGGGGTGCACTACCCTTGATGGAAGACATTGAGCTCTCGGCGGTAGGAGAAAGAGAGGCGACTGAGGTGTAAAAGATCAAGGCGGATCCGAGGGCACTCCCCGCATGCTGAAGCGACGCTAAATGCAGTCTGTTCCGCTACGGAGGCGGCGAGCGGCACTTTGCGGACTTGAACATGATAAGATGTACATCTACTTACAGTCGAAGAACTTGAAGCCGAGCAAGAGACGAGATGAGCGTAGGAGAGCAAGAAGGCGAGAACGAGCTGCGAAACGGCTTCAACACCGTCCATCATGTCGACTTACGCTGAGCTGCTGGTGAGTAGCTTCAGCAGCCTGTATGAGACTCTAGCTGATCCTATCTACCTACAGGCCGAGCACAACTCGCTTCCTGCCTTCGCACCCTTCCTCCCATCCTCTTCGCTACAGCCGCTGGCAATCACCTTCCTCTCGCTCGCTTTCGTCCTTTCGTTCTACTTCTCAACGTGCGTGTATCGCTACAGAAGCTGTCTGTGCTCCTGCTAAACCGCTCTTTGCTGCAACAGACTACGGGCCAAGGGCCTGCCAACGCAAGAGCTCGCAGTCGGCTCGCTCGCCAGCGTTCTCGGCGGATTCGGACTCGTCTTTGCCTTCTGCGCTGTTGGAGTCAACGTTTGAGCGCGAGCGTTGCGGAGCTGGAACTGTAGGAGGGCCGACAGAGGTGAGCTCGTTCGCTCGAGACGTGGAGCAGCGCGCAGAGTAGCTGACGCCTTCTTCCTCGCAGAGCATGGCAGAAGACCATGTATCAAGATACCCAGAGGCGGTGCAATACCATAGAGTACCCTACGACCTCTACTCGACGCTTCAAGTGACCTCTAGCCGCGTCTTGCTCCTCGTCGACCGCCCTCCTTCGCGATGCTCGCCCCTCCCAGGCTCATGGTCGGCAGGAGCACGGTGCTGCTCGTTCACGGTCTACATATCTACAGTCTGAAGCGATGGACGGATCGTGAAGGGCATTCGAGGGTCAGCAGGCTATCTTTCCGTCGAAGGTTGGCTCGCGGAGCCTTCTCTCCCCCACTACTTTCGCAGAGCAAGGCTTCCCTCTTTCTTTTCCTCCTTCCCTCTCCTTCTACCCTCCCCTCCCGTTCACTGTACCCTCCCTCGACCATGAACGACTCTCTCCCCGCCCCTCCCTCTGCGAAAGCCGAGCAGCTTGTGTCGGCCGACCGCGATTCGAGCGCAAAGGACTTGCTCTTTGATGATTCCGACTACGACTCTGACTTCCCCGAGTCCAAGGCCGCGCCCGCCGTTGTCCCGGCAGAGACCTACACACTCTCAGACGTGAGTACATCCCCCTTCACGCTCGGCCGATCTCGATCCTGCCCCTATGCTCTTGCTACGCAGGTGCTGGCTTTGGTGCAAGAAGGGCTCTCGCAAAACGCACACAATCACTCGCAACTCCTCGACCGCTTCAACACCTTGGAGCGCAACCTCAGCAAGCGCATCGCTGCTCAAGAGCACGTCGAGACCAGCCCCTCTGCTTCCGCTCCTTCGTCGCCGGTTCCCAGCCTCACGGAGGTGCGTCTTTCCAAGCTTGAGCGTTTGCTTGATCCGTATGCTAACCTTCCCTCTCTACAGCTCATCGAGAAGAAGCGCGAAAGCATCGCCAAGCTCAAGGAGACGAACGTCACGGTGAGTTGCTCGCGTTCGACGTGAGCGTTCGATCTTTGTTCGCTGACCTTACCGAACTTCGTACAGCTCACCGACGCCGATGTCACTTTCGTCAAGTCGTTCCAGTCGCAGCTCCGCGATGCTACGGCCACCTTCGAGACGGACGTCAAGGCCCTCATCACCGAGTTCAGTTCGCCCGCTCGCTCGTCGCCCGCCGCCCGCTCCCCTCACATAGATGTGGTGGAGGTCGTCAAGTTGACGGACGACGTTCACTCGACTGCCAGCACTCGCGAGCTGCTCAGCCCTTCGCCTAAGCCGAAGCGAGCGGCGGCAAACGCTCCTCCCTCACCCATCGCCTCGCCTGCTGGATCCGTCGACGACGGCAACGAGGTGTACTTCCCCTGCGACACTGTCGACCACGCCAAAGTCGTCGAAGAGCCGTCGGACAACTCGAGCGGAAAGGACGAGGTCGACATCTACGCCGACATGCCCCCTCTCATCGCTCTCACTCCTCTCGAGGAGCAGCGACTCACCGGTTTCTCTCCTTTCCACCCATCGACTAGAACCACGCCCTTCAAGCTCTTCTTTGTCGACGGTGCCGCCCCCGCCGTCGTCTCCAGCGATGCTCAGCTTCCCTCGGCGCCCTCCTCGTCCGCTCCCTCCTGCCCCGTTCAATCCAAGCCGACTTCGCCCTCGCACTCCTCGTCTCAACTCTCCCTCGCCGAGATCGAGAAGCAGCGCTCCGCGATGGATCGCCTCTCCTTGACCATTCGCAGCCTCGCCATCCCTCCCTCCACCTCTCCCATCACCGCCCAAGCTCATGGCTCCCCTCCCGCCGCCGAGCATGAGCACGTCCAAGTTCCCGCCACCAAGAGTCTCGCCTCGTTCATCAAGCACTCGTTCATCAAGCAGTCGCTGGCGGAGAAGGATTTGGAGAAGGAGGCGCCCCTCCCCGCCGTCGCCGACTCTCGCGTTTCGCAAAGCGAGGAGCAAGCGACCTACCTCGCCAGTATCACCACCGCCGGAGCCGAGGTTCGCCTTCAAGACCAGGCTCGCCAGCTTTACATCACCGAGCGAGTCTTGGCGAGGAGGGAGAAGTTGCTCGCTCGGAAGCAGGCTCATCTCGACGCTGAGACGGTTCGCCTCGAGATGAGGAAGGCGGAGATGGACCGTCAGAAGGCCGAGTTGGAGCAGCGGGAGAAGGAGTGGCAGATGAAGCAGCATGCCAAGCTCGTTAGCATGAGGGAGCAGATGGCGAAACTGCGCGAGCTGGTCCTGGAGCACGAGGAGCAGAAGAGGGCGACCGAGATTCCTCCCGCGCCCGAGGACACGGCGGGAGACGATTACTTCAAGCTGTTGAGGAGGGTGGAAAGCGACTCGGCTCGTAAGGAGTGCGAGAGGCTCACCCAGTTGAGGGACGCGGCGTTGACGAAGCTCAAGGAGGCCATCGCCGAGGAAGAGAGCGAGATGGAGCGTATCGATTGAGGGAGAATGGAGGAGATGATCTTTGATTTTTGTTGTAGTGCACTTTCAAACCTTTTCATTTATTTCATCTTCACTCTCAATCGAGCGCTCGCGAAAGTCTCTCCGAGTCCGAACTATCACAAGCTATTAACACAAAGGAGTACGAAAGGGAAGGGAAACAAGAGCACGGAAGCAAAGCAGGAAAAGTGAGCCGGTGAAGGCGGAGAGGGAGCGAACAAGCGGGAGGATATTGAGGGCGGGGGAGGGTTTGGCGGCCTACAGGAAGTACAAGCTCTCGCTGTGGTTGACGTGGATGTCCTGCGAGCGGCAGGAAACGTCGGTAAGCGCTCGAGTTCGTCGGGGAGAATGATGAGGATAGCGTGAGAGACTTGCCTTGAGGCGACCGCTCCACTCCGCGAGCTGTTGGACACGGATCTTCTCCTCGGAGGCGCCGCTGTGGGAAGAAACGACGGTGGAAGAGTCGTCGTCGTCGCGCTTCCAAAGGACTTGAGGTGAAGAGCAAGGTTAATCTCAAGATCTCGTTGATGAGAGAGAAGGAGCTTACGCTGGGCGCGCGTAGCAACTCGGTCGGCGTCTGCGCAAGGAGAAGAAGTCAGCCCGGCTCGGCGGAGGATCAGCTCGACTCGGCGCAGGAAGGAAAAAGCGACGTACAGTAAGCCGGGGTCGCGTAGCTAACGGAGCGGGTGCAGCGGGCGTAGGTAAAGCAGAGGTTGAAGACGAGCTGTTGGAGCGTGTCGGCCGAGAACTTGGAATCGTCGACGAGGACGGTGTAGTGCGCCGAACGACCGGTGCCGAGGAGCGAAGCGTGCGATTGCGTATACCAGTCGAACGAGTAGGCGCTCGTGACGTCCGTGTCGATGGTAGTGCCGGCCTTGCAGTTGCCATTCTTGCGAGCGGCGTCGACATCGTTCCTAAAGGCGAGCAGCGGTCAGTAGGAAAGCGGAATGAGGGAAAGAAGGAAAGACGTACTTCGGGAAGAAGCTCATATGGTGGCGCTTGCCGCAGACGATGTAGGTGAGGTCGCTGTGAAGGGAGAGAAAGGAGGAGCTCGGTCAGGTCGTCGTTCGTTTCCTTCTCCGACAGCGAACGGCGGAGCAGGAGCGCACGGAGAGTAGTCGGCACCGAGCTTCTTGCACGCCAAGCGAATCGCCGCGACCTCGGTGGCGAGGACTTGAGGAAATTGACCTTCGCTGATGCCATCCCTGCGAAGCGCCGAGAGGTCAGCGAGCGCTCGGTTTCAAGTCCGAGCTCGAGCTCGAGACCGTCGAACATACCTGAAGAAGATCAAGCGTTGAGGCTTGACTTTGAGCTTGTCTTGGAATTGCTTGATGAGGGTGGCAGTCATGTCGTCGAGATGAGCGATGACTTCGACGCGGGCTGTCGAGCGAGAAGGAGCGGGACCGAGTCAGCAAAAGGTGTTTGTGAGATCTTCTTTCTCGACTGACACGACTGAACGCGAACCGAGGTGCCGTAGAGGGAGGCCTTGGAGTCCATCGAGCCGACGAGAGCAGCAATTGATGGAGCCAGGCTGCCGGGGCTCGGGTGACTGACGTCGGCGCCGAAGAGCATCTGTATAGGACGTTACAGATATCATTAGCGCAATGTCGCCTACACGACCAAGACTCAGACAAAAGAAAGAGCTCGCGGTAGGCTTCTCGGCGATGGGTCCGAGACTCGCAGGGTCGAGGATGCTGTTGATTCCGCGCATCTTGACGTTCATCTTGAGAGCAACTGTGAGGTAGAAAAGGGGTGAGCGCCACGGCGAGCGAAGAGAAGAGACGAAAGCCAGAAGCGCGACGAGAGATCGCGTTCGACGGTCCCCGTCGAAGGAGGGAGACGAGAAACGAGACAAGACCAACTTACTATTGCCATAGTACTGAGGGTTGCCGCGCTTGGCTTTGTTGATGAAGAGGCACTGAGTGGCGACTCCCTTGTCGACGTCTCCGAGACGCTGCAAGAGGCAAAGTCAGCGGCCGAGCTCGGCGATGAGCAAATCTCGGGGAAGAGAGCTCACCTTGATCGTAGCGTACTCATCGCAAGGCTGCGAGGATGTTGAAGATCATCCGATGCACTCGAAGAACGCCAGCTCTGCTCACCTTGCGAGGGAGGAAGCAAATGAGCATCTGAGGAGGTCCTCCAGCGGACCTGACGAGCTCGGAACCCTTGCTGAGGATGTAGGCGTTGATGTCCGAGTTGCGAGGGACGTAGTGAATGGGAGGACGTTGATCCTTGATGGAGAGACCAACTTGAGTGCACGCGGCGACGAGACCCATGACCGAAGCCTGAGCTTCCTCGAGACGGAAGAAGCGGTCGCTATCGAACTGCAAGGAGCAAGAGCGAAACGGTCAGCTCGGTCCTCGAAGAAAGCGAACGTCCCACTACTCACCACGAGGATGAGCCACCTATCAATCTTGGCGGGCGAGTAGAACTGGTGTCCTCCGCGCATGTCCCAAACTCCCTCGCGAGGCTGCAGAGAGCTGTTGAAGAGGGAAGGAAGAGTCAGGAATGAGTTCGAGCGAGACGTAATTGTTCGACTCACCGCTGGTAGGTGACGGTGGGAGGCTTGAGCTCGCGGGCTTGAACGACGATGGGATCCTTCTTGATGGTCACGCCCCATTGAGCGAGAGCGGCCGAGGCACCGGACTCTTTGGGCTGAATGCGAGTGAGACCGTAGTTGAGCATCTTCACCCTCTCCTTGGGTCCGACCGTCGTAAGCTTGATCGCTGTGGGAGGGGAAGAGGCGAGAGGCGAGAGGCGAGGGAGAGGACGAGAGCGAACCGCAGGCCGTCAAGATGTCCTTTACGAGAGCGCAACGACTCCAAAGAACACTCACCAGCCGCCGTCTGATCAGGGTCGAGTTTTTCCGTCCACTTTTGTCCGGCTTCGACGTCGCAGAGCTCCTGCGAAGGGCGAAACGAGAGCGGATCAGCAAGGTGTCGAGGTAGGGAGGAGCTGAAGCAGATTGAAAGCTCACCAAGGGCCAAAGAGCAACCTTCGAGACGCGGACGCAAGGCTGTGGAAAACGAGACGGATCAGCTCGAGCTCGACAGAAGCGCTCGGGGAGGAGGCGACTCACGAAGTCGGGGCGCTTGAGAGTGACGCCATACTGAAGCTTGAAGTAAGACTGCGAATGAAAAGAGATGAGCGTGTCCCCGCCGTCGTCAAGGCGCCGAGCTCACCTCGACGGTCTGACTCGAGCCATCCTCCAGCTTGAAGGTCGCGGCGGCGGCGCTCGTCTTCTCGAACTGTTTAATCTTACGGACAGGCTCGTGGCCGTCCTTATCCTTCACCTTCAGCTGCACCTTGACTCCCCTCAAGAAGCGGTCGAGCTCGATGTAGCCGCGAGGAGGGATCTTGGACGCGGCGAGATCGGTGAGGGTGATTCCGCGAGACGCCGCGCGAAGGAAGTCGAGTACGACGTCGGCGAGGTTGCCCGACTGGTACATGGGCTGAGAAGCGATGTCGAGGTTGACGAAGATCTTGTTGGGACCGGGGCGAAGCGAAGTGTAGAAGCCACGCCACATCTGCGAGAAGGAGCGATCGCCGAGCGGCCGGGCGAAAAGGTCAGCTCTCGGCTCGTCGCTGGAGCTCTCGGAGCCTCGCTCGCAAGCTATACTCCCCACTCACCTCGAGTCCTTTGAGCAAGCTCGCGGCTTGACGGTTCTCGGGAGGCAAGAAGAACGAAGCGGCGCGGTTGGGGTAGAGCGAGCTGGGGCCGTGTTGGATGAGGACGTTGACTGTGAGGGCGACGAGGGAGAGGTGAGCCTGAGCACGACGAAGCAGAGCGAGTAACAAAGTTACTCACGAGCCTGAGTAGCCGACTGGACCTCCGAAGCGTCGGGGAAGTTCCCTCCAGCGGCTCCCTCGCCACGGACGAAGACGCCGAGACGACCGATGTCGATGGTGCGAGTAAACTTGATTTGGACGTGGAACATGCGACCCTTGGGGTTCTTGGTTCCGTCGTCTTCGGGAAGGTTGATGTCCCAGTTGCCGTCCTCGGCGCGCAGGGGCCTGGCTGTTGGGTTTGGCAAGAACGTCAGCTGGGCTCGTTCTGCAGGTAGACAACTAAAGATTGACACCAAACATGTCACAACTTACGAGAATACGCCATAGCACGTCCATCGAAGCAGACGGCGACACCTTCAAAGATGTTCTGCGACGTGACGAAAGGATGAGCGGGATCTTGACGAGCTCTCGGCCCTCAAGAAGGCTCAGAGCCAATAGAGAGGTGAAAACATACCATCTCTTTGTCGAGGTGCTCCCAGATCTGACGGTTGAGACGAGGAGGGGTCTGCAAGTGCGCCGAGCAGGGAGAGAAAGGTCAGCTCTGGGCTCCCGAGCCTTCCAGAGCGTCAAGCCCATCGTCTCCCCACTTCCATCAACATAAGAAATACGTACCGTAGGCTTGTCGGGGGTAATTCTCACGTCGTAGTGGTAGCACTGTGCAATCGGCGAAGAGAGATTAGCGAGCCTCCATCTCGGCCGACTACATCGCAAAGCAGCTACTCACCGTGAGCTCAGGAGGAGTAACTTCGTAGGCGTTGGCCTCAACGGGGAACTTGCGGCCGCTCCTGCGAAGCCAAACAAGGTCAAAGCGCTCGTGTCAGCTCAGCTCACTCGCTTCGACTGAAGAGCACTCGGAGGTGGCTGAAACTTGTGTACAGATATTCTGAGACGAGGGAGAGGTTCTGCGCCGAGCTCGACGAGGAGCAGCAGCTCCCTCCCTTTCCCCGCCACACCGCCTGCTCCTCGCTCCGCCTACAGCTCGCCTCACGTTCATCTCGAGCTGAAGAGTACAAGATGCAGAGAAGCACTCACCTTCCGAAACCGGGCCTTCCAATCACATCATTATCACTAGCGAGACTAGCCGCCGCCATTTCTGCAGGATTTTATCGAGGTAAGCTTGAGCTCGTCAGATCGAAGGGCGAGGGGAGACGGGAGAGCGAGCTGCTCACCAGCAGTGACGAGAGCCATCGCAGGGGTATCACGAGCGTCTCCAGAAGCCATCTTGAACTAGTTGTAGTGCTGTGGTCGACGAGAAAGGGAAAACGAGGGTTGTGGAAGGAGCAAGAGATGAAACGCCCGCTCTCCGTCGAGACGAGCGGGTCGAAGGTCAAAGCTCACTTCACTCAGAGTAGCAGAGAGAGCCGAAAGACGGAGGAAAACTTCGATTAAATGCACAGCTGTAGTTCTCTTCCTTTGAGCAGTCTTTTAGTGCAGCCGTTGAAGAGCGAGAGGTCGGGCAAATCCTGCTGCGAGGGCGAGGGGAGGAATGGAGCGGTGAGCGTCTGTCGAGGTACAGGAATCCCTCGAGAAGTAAAGGCTCACCTTCTAAGCAGAAAACTGGAGAGCGAAGTGCACCTCTAGCTCGCCTCAGGCCCTTAGCAGACCCTCGAGCGCCGAGCTCATCTCCGAAGCTCTCCACCTAAGCGAGATTCTTGCTACACGAGAGTTTCCAACAAGATATCAACATAATGATACATCACCTAACACCTCCTTCAATCGAACCTCAGCAGCCTCACGCTCTCCCCAGCGCCCGCCGTCTCCTCCACAATCGTCACAATCTTGTCCTCATCAAACAAGACCCTCCTAATCCTCGACGGCTGCTTGACCTGCTCCACCGCGACCTTCTCCCTACCACTCCCCTTTCCCTTCGCCCTCTTAGCCTTCAACTCCTTCCAAACGCTCCTCGGCTCAGGCTCGGCCTCCTGCGCCTCCTCCTCAACGACGTCCACGGCCCTACTCGACCTCTCGCCCAACTGCCACACCTTAACAGTCCCGTCGTCTCCGCCGCTGACGCATCGTCCTCCCTCCTCGATCGCCACACTCGCGACTCGAGCCGTGTGCCCAAAAAGGGTCCTCCGATGGACGATCCGAATTCGGTCGGCGAGCTCGTCGTTGCGAAGATGAAGGGTGTTAAACGCGTGCGAAGGGGCGTGCGGGGAAGAAGAAGTCTCCGAGATGACTTCAAAGACGTCGAGCGTATTGTCTGAGCGGGAGGTAACGATGAAGGGGTCTGAATGCTCGATGGCGGTGACGAGCTGCTGTTGCCGTCGGGAGGGGTGGGGGATGTACTGAGTGGTTGAGGGGGCGATCGCGTGGCGAGTGGTGATGCTAGCTCGAGGGCGACGGAAGTTGAAGTCGAGGGTGGAGGCGATGGAGGTGGAGGGAGCGGGGAGGGGAGGGATCCGAACGACAAATTCTTGTACTCCTACGCTCCATCCCTCAGGGAAGATGGGCGTCGAGTAAGCGAGAGTGACCTTGAAGACCTCCTCCATCTTCTTCTGCCGTCCCTCCCCTTTCCTCATCCCCCACTCATCCCTCTCATCCTCGGCAGCTCCACCCTCAACCTTCTTAAGCGTAAGCACCACGGGCGCCCAGCTCTCCCTACTCCTCAAGCTCGGCTCAATCTCCTCTACGCTCGTAATCCCTTCCCGCTCCTCAATCCTCCAAAATCGAAGCACGAGCGACCGGGAGCAGGTCGCGAGGAGGGGCGAGTGGAAGCGAGCGAGCGCGGTGGGATCAAAAGTCGATGAGAGGGGGCCGACGGTGGAAAGGGCGAGGTGTGTATGGATTTCGTCGAAGGAGAAGGGTGACGTAGTTGTAGGGAGGTGCAGTCGGAAGAGGGCGAATTGGCCGGTCGAGTAGAAGACGGCTAAGCGAAGGGAGGTAGCTCCATGGGCATCGTGCTCGTCCAATCTGAGCTCGGTGACAGCGAGGTGAGGGCGAAACGACGGGCGGGCGGTAAAGTAGGCGAGGAGCGCCGGGGAGGTGATGGAGCCGACGAGGGGCGATTCGCCTGAGGGAAGGGTTTGGTGGACGGTGACGGCGGGTGGGGTGACTGCAGGGGAGGGAGTACGAGATGCCGTGAAGAAGAACTGCTGATGGAATTGGAGGATGGTATCGGTGGGTCTCGAAAGATCGGGTTCGGCTTCGGCGTTGGGCTGGCTGACGGCCTGGACCAACGGCGGGGTTGCCTCTCCCGCTATCGAAAGATCCTCGGGAGCATCAGCAAGTATCGACTTGCGCATTGTCCTTCCAATGGTACCCGCTCGAGCGTTCCCCCTGCGCCAATTACTGCTAATCTTGAAGAGCTCGCGCCATGGCCTAGTCCGAGATGGGGACGAGAGGGAGCGGGAGGAGGAAGCCGATGCGAAGGTAGATAGGTAGAGCGAGCGCCATAGCTGAAGGATGTCGAGATCAGCGAGGTTCGTCGGGCGATGGTGAGGGCACGAGCGACAAACCTGAGGATCTTGAGCGAGACGATGCCAGGCCGAGCTGACTCGGGTGATGGTGATGAGGTCCTCTACAGGGAGGTAGGAGAGACAGCGAAGGAGGATTTCCTCGCTTAGTGAGCCTTCGAGGGAGAAGCCCGCCGCTGTTGTCGCGACGCGGTGGCGTTTCGGAGGTCGATGGAGGGTCGGGGTGCTGCTGGGGAGCAGAGGGAGGGTCAGCATGTTCAAATGGACGTTCTGAAGCTGGCTCCCGGCTGCAGCTGAGCCTTGCGCAAGCCGAGCGCCCCGACCCCTCGCCTCCACCTGTCCGTCATCCTCATCTACAGCTTCGACAGATGTCCAAGCCCGTCAAGCAGCAGCGAGAGCTCACCTTGCTGCTACCCGTTCGTCAGCTAAGCCCTCTGCAGTCCCGTCCTCGCCTCCAGCACCTCGCGATAACGCAACCGGCGAACGAGCTCGTTTCGACATCGTGGACGAGGGCCGCTCCTGATGTTATGCAGAGTAGCCGAGCCGAGCGGTCGCCTCGTCGCTTGCTGAGAGAATTGGCGATGAGAAGAAGCAACGAGGTGATGGGAAGAGGAAGACCGGCGACCGCGCGAAACTGGATCGAGTCGTTCGCGAGGGGAGAGGAGCGAAGGGCATGAGTGCGAAGGGCTCTCCTTGTAGTATAGTTAAACCGGACTACTGGAGCAACGGCTACAGCTCTCAACCCGCTCATGAATCTCAAGAGCGAGCGCAGAGCAACGCCGAGCTCGCCGAGAACCAGTCTTCGCCCCTCGCGGCGCATCTAGGCCTTGATGGTTTAGAAGCATTTGAGCGGACCGTACCAAGCTTACATCAAAGCGAGCCCGAGCAAAGCTGCTCGAGCTCGGTCGGTGAAGTGGCAGCGCCGAGCTCCTTCCCCGTTATCCCCCAGCAAGGGCCAGTAGCAGATGCTCTCGAACCAGATTCTAGAGCCTCCTTGTGCAACTTATCTTCGAGTCCTGGAAGAGCTAGGGTCTCCCAGGTTTGAAGAAATCGAGGAGGGAGGGCCAGCAGGAGATCCGGCGCGGCCGAGGCAGTAGTAGAGCAGTTTTGAGAGATTTCGACTTCCTGGAGGAGGGCTTAAGACCTGGTTTAGCTTGTTCTGGGTACTCTGGCCCGGCCAACCGCCTGTAGCGGCCAAAACAGAGACGAGAATGATCGCCGAGCAGCGTCTCCTACTCCACTCCTGCTGAGCGAAAGCCTCTGGACCTTATCGCTGAACCAGAGAGTGATCGAAAGTCCAGTTCAGCTCGTAATTCATCATACTACCCCACCCACCCACTGGGTAGGCAAAGCAGCGCGAAGAACGACCAGAGCAGACCCCGACGCCGTCGACCGCCGTTCGACAGGCTTGCGAGCTCAAGCGATTGGTGGGTGCGCATGTTCAGCAGTCTCGACAAAGTCGTCATGCTCGTACCTCTCAAGACTTGATGAGAGCCCAGGAAAGACGAGCAAGCGTGACGGCGAGCTGCAGTCCGCGACGGCTCGTGCTGGAAAGAGTCTGAGGCTCTTTGTGCCAAAAAACTCCAACTCCCTCTCTGTTTAAACATCTTGAAAGTTCACGGTAAACAACGTCCCGGCGAGACACCCTCTCCAGCCGCTTGCTCATTGAGCAAACCGCCGAGCAAGGGATCGCCGAGCTGCTCCGTTCCCTACTCACGCGCTTCTGCAGCTACTCCGCGCACTTCTCAGCGAGGCAAACGGAAACGTTACCCTGTCTATCTCCTGACCCGGAAACTCCTCAGCATCAGCGAACAAAAGAAGGGGAGGCGAGTGCTCCCGTCGGCGTTGACGAGTTGTTGCCCGAGAGGCGAGCGTGACTCTGAGCCAGGGTTCGCAGAGTTGGCTTTGTAGCTGATCGAACCTCAGAGTTTGGTGCGGAGTACTCACTCTCGAGACGTCAGCCGCACTCCATGCCAGCCGACACGCTTTGCGCCGACCGAAAAAAGAGAGCCATCGCCGAGGAGACCGCTCAAGCGCTCGAGGCTGAGCAAACACTTTCTGGGCTGTAAAGTAAGCTCAAATAAAGTACACCAGAGGTCTCGTAGCACCATCCACCCTCTGCATCTCATGCCCTCTCGAGACGGCGAAGCAAAGGAAGTCAGCGAGCGAGCTCCGTCCTCGGGCTAGCTGGGAAGCAACGGTCATTGGTGCTATCAGCGGTTGCATTCGTCTACATCACCGCTTCCGAACCCTCCTTGGAGCTCAGCAAAGCGAGCGAAATCACAACACGAGGACCGCAACTGCCTTCGGCGTTAGAGGTGGAGAAAGTATCGGCGCTCAGCGTCGACAACGGCGAGGCGGCCGTCGATGGGCAGCATATAGGGCGGAGCGAATGCGCCTGGATCAACGCTGCTGCCAATCTCCTCATCGAAAGCAAACAGCCAGCGTTCTCGAGCCCAGCCTCCTTTGAAACAGCGCCAGCGCCCACCAAAGGTGCGTTGGCGCTTCCTAGGGAGCGTACAACTGTTCTACGATCGACGCCATATCCTCTCCCGCCGGTCAAGTCTCAGCTTGAGCAACGGAGGGAGAAGCGAGCGAGATCGGGCCAGCTGTTGAGGTTCGGCGATGGGACTCGGGAGACGCTGTAGACGGGCTTCCCGTCGTCTCTGGCGAACAGCGGACCACAATTCCGACACTGCTCGGTCATCCCTACACTACCTTGCAGCCTACCTTCATCAAGGAGAACAGCAAGCGAACAAAGGGATCGCCGAGCGTGTGTTGGCTTGTTTCCGCCGGCGCGGCGCTCGGTCGCCTGAGGGGTATGGCGTGTTGCGCTGCACATGCTCAGACTATACGACATCGTATTCCCAGATTTCACACCTCCACTCACTGCTCCCCCTGCTCCGCGAGCAGATGAAGCCGAGAGAGAAGCGCCTGAGGCGACGGCTCCCTTCTGGCGTGCGCTGGTCTGTACGCTCACCTCGATATCAGCGACGCGTGAATACGTCTCTCGCTTTTTCACCGTTCAGCAGCCGTCACCGAGCCCCATCGAGGCCCAGCGAGCAAGCGAGCGAGCGTGAGAGCGAAGCGAAGACGAGCTGCCTTCCCAACCTTGGCTGCTCGTGAGTAGCTGTACGGTAGCGAGAGGGATTTCGTCTTAGCAGTACTAGAGAAGGTTGGCTCGGCTTTAGCGTTGCTGCCCCTCCTCTCACCGAGAGAACAGGCTCCAAACGCTTCGAGCTTCATCCTCTCGCTGCTCTGTAGCCCATTACCCCTTCTTCTGAGCTGATGTGGCAGCTCTATACCCGCTTTTAGCACTACTGCATCTTCGAAGCCAAGAGTGAAGAGCAGTAACAATCGACAAGCAGCGCGAGCGAGAGGCAAGAGATGAAGAGCGAACGACTCGGCGCGCGATGGGTCGTCCATCTCAAGTAGTTCGACCTTTCTTACGCTGTGTACCCTATTCTGCAGCAAACCCTCTACAGTACCCTCCCCCCAACCCCCTTCTCCCCATCCGCGACTCTTGGCACCCTCCTCAACTCCCCGACCCCGAACTCCATCGCCGAATCCTTTCTCTCCCTCTCTCCTTCCTCCCACGTTACCTCGTCTTCATCTCGGGCGGCACCAACTCGCTTCAATACGGCTCTGAACCGGCGTATAGAGGAGGATGTACCCTGCTAAGCTCAGTTCGGGGATACGCTGCCGCTCGAGTCAGTTGAGCTTGGATGGCGCGTTCGAGGCAGAGGATGGGGTTGTGCTCTTACGCTTGAGCAAGGGGAGCGCTCTACGATTAGGTAGAGAGCGGCTATGCTACCTACAAGCTACAGGTCGTCCTTCGCCCTCTCCCTCGCCCTTTGACCGGCCAGTCGACGACGACGCTTCGACTCTTTCGCTCTTTCTCGCCAGAGCAAAGGAGAGGGCTATTGAGGTGCAGAAGGATGATTAGCAGAGCCCTCTCCTCCTCCTGCTGGGCTAGCAGGACAGTAGCGTAAAGAAGCTGACGGAATTGACCCCTGTTCGGCTCGACTGGAGCGCAGGGAGCTAGGGAGGGCGAGTTCGCTGGGCTTCGAGTGGGGTGCAGAATGACGAGGATGGGCAGGTGAGTTGGTGGTGTTGGCTCTTGAGCAGAGACTACAACTGACTGGGTTGTCTATCGACCTACAGAAGCTACAGAACCCCTCGCCCCCTCGTAGTTTAGTCGATTTCCCCACGGGTTTCGAAAGCTTTGCCCCGCGCGTGACCTCGACCTTCTCCCTCTCACTCTCGCCTGTACGCCACCTACCGTCCTACAGAATCGAATCGAGTCAGCGTTACAAGATGGTTGGAATGGGTGGACACTCGTACATCTCATCAGACGACCTTCAATCTCTCGACTTGTCCCCTTCATCCACTCGCATCAACAACCTCCCTCCTCCCCTCTCTCAATCGCCTCTGTCCTCCCCTTCTCTCGACTACTCAGAGGACACCAAATCAACTTTATCCACCTCAACATCCACCACTCAACAGCGTAAACGAGTCGCCTTTTGCCCTCTCGCCCTCTTAATCCAATGCGCCGCAGAAGGAGAGAAAGATCCAGCCCTCCTTCAAAGTACTCAACTACAACAGCAAAAGGGTAGACCTCGTATCGCAGTTAGGACTTACTCGTACGTCTCTCTACCTTCCCGCTCCCTCCCTGCTCCCCTACAGCTCACAGATCAGTCGCTAACCCGGGGCTCCAACTCTCCCTCGCCGCTTTCACGCTCCCAGACTCGACACCCCCAACCTCACCTCCGCCACCACCCGCGCCTGGCGCTCCGTCTGCGCAGGCTTCAATTCCTCACTCCAACCTCTCCTAACTCCTTCCCACTCCGTTCGCTCGCCTTCGCCGGAGAGGGAGAGGGAATCCACCTCGTTCGCGAGGAGTAGGAGCTACTCGGATCCTGCGTTGCGTGTGCCGGAGATGAGGGGCAGGCAGAGGAAGGAGGAGGAGGAAGATGTTGGGTTTGTACCCGAGGGAGGAGAGGGGAGGGGATTGAAGATTCGCTTGCCCGGGTTGACGAGGAGGTGCTGCCCTTCGGCGGCGCTGGCGACGAGCCCGCCGTGCAAGGGGATCCTTAAACCGTGCTCCTTCGGATCTACTACCACTACTACGCTCGAACCCACCACCAACGACGAGAAGGACCCTCGGCCTTCGACTCCCCCTCTCCCCCTCACTCTCGGCGCCGAACCCTCCTCCTCTTCTTCCACCACCATCGACGACCCCTACCCGCCCATCTCAATTCTCGCGACCCATCCCTCCGCCCTCACTCTCCCGCTCTCCCTCTCGCGCTCTCCCTCGCACACCACCAGCACCTCACCACCCTCCCAGTCCTCCTCTTCTCTCGCTCCTCCCTCCTCCGACTCCGCCCCTGGGCCTCAAATCGTCCCCCTCGCTCCCTGCTGCCCTCACTGCACCGCCGGCGCAGAGTACGGTCGACAATGCAGTGAGGGAGAGTACGTCGAGAAATGGAGCAAGAGCGCTAGGAGGAAGAGGAGGAGGGATAGCAAGGCGCAGGAGGAGAGGGAGAAGATGGGTGGATGTCCTGGAGCGCTGTTTGGTAGGGTTGCGCTCGGGAGTGGGAGGAGGGAGAGTGAGGAGGAGGAAGGCAGTGGGAGCGGGAGTGATCAGGATGAGCAGGAGGGGGAGGGGCAGGGGCCGAACGCTGCTACCGCCGCTGCCGCCGAAGGAGGACTTGCGGGAGCGGTGGTGGATGAGGTGCAGGTTGAGAGGAAGAGGAGGGGGGAGAAGGATGATTTGGAGGTATTTGCTGAGGAAGGGTCCAGCGAAGAGGAGTTGGGTGGGGGCGTTGACCATGCCGAGCAAGAGAAGAAGCCCGAGATGAAGACGACGACAGCGCTCCTCACCCCGCCCATGTCGCCTGAATCGACCTTCGCTCACAAAAACCTTTCCAACGCTCCCGCCACCACCACCGGCACTCCTCCCTCGCCTCCCTCACCTCCACTTTCGCCCTCCGAATCCGCCCCCTCGAGCAGCACTCCCTCCTCCCGAGCCTCCGCTCCACCTCCCACCGCACCGACGCCCACTCCACCAACTCCTCCAACAACGACGACAAGCAAACGCCGTTTCTCTCTCTCCCTCCCCTCCATCTCAGCAGCAAGAGTCCTGAGCGGCGCAGGAAGGGGAATAGTAGAAGCGGGGATGGTCGCTGGTGTAGGAGGGGCTGGGGGACGGTGGGGCTGAGAAGGGACGTTTCCTGCCATCTATCGTCGTTGAAGCTGGGCTGGCGAGAGAGGTGACGAGGGGGTGGAGGAACGAGGGGACGGGGAAGGGAGCGCCGGGAGGAAGAAGATAAGTGTAGATTAGTCACTTGTGTGTTTGTTTTGAGCATGTTTTAGCAATTCTATCCCGTTCGTTTTGCATTCCTTCATCCTCGTCGGAGGTGAGCTTGTGCTGGGTGAGCGCACAAGAGGGGAAAAGCTCGGCGCTCGGCGCTGCCTTGATTCGAGATTCGAAGCGGCTGGGGAGCAAATGCCTAGCTCAGAGGAAGGGTAATAGCTCTTCGCTCAAATCGGCTCCTCGTCTCTCCCCCCTCGCGCTGCTGCTTGTCGCTCGTGTACTGCTCTTCGCTCTCGGCTCAAAGGGGGCGAAGGTGCTAGGGGGTGATTGGTGAGCTCTTACCTCGGCTCCGGATTGGGGGTCGCTCTACAGAAGCAGCAAGGAGGGGAGGCAGCTTGGGTCGTCTGTTCTCTCGGTGAGAGGGTGCGCGACGGCGCTGGCTCGGGCGAATTTCCTCTTTCTAGTGTACCTCTTCACGTTGCTTTGTGGTTCTTGCGGCTGCTGCTAAGCAGCACGTTGGGAAGGCAGGTCATCCTCTTTCTCTCTGTCGCTCGCTCGCTCGCTGGGCCTCGATGGGGCTCGGTGACGGGTGTTGAACGGTGAGAAGGCTAGAGACTTATTCAAGCGTCGCTGATCTCGAAGTGAGCGTACAGACCAGCGCGCGCCAGAAGGGAGTCTTCGTCCTCGCCCCTCTCTCGGCTTCATCTGCTCGAAGGAGTAGGGGGAGCAGGGATAAGCGGTAGAAGTACAAGCCCTGTGGAGTCACCGCTTTTGAGCTCGTCTGACCTAGAACACTACCTCACGCCACCAAGCCGGCGGGAGAAGTAGCGCGAGGCGGTCCCCTTCTTCGCTTGCGGTCCTCCTCGGGGAGAAGGGCTGCAAGGGAGTGTTGGGATCATCGATAACTGCTCATATACCTGTACGCTGTTTGCCAGAGAGGACCGGAAGCCCTTCTACAGCGTATCGCATCGCCGAACCTCAACAGCTGGCCCGCTCTCCCTCTCTTCTCCTTCTGTCGCTTGGGCCGAGCCCTGAGCGGCACGAGGAGATGGTCGGCAAGGACGTGTTTCAGCATCCTCTCTTCATGGATGCCTCAACTCGCTCCTGGAGATAGCTGTCGTTGTCGAAGCGAGCTCGGCGATCTTTCTCACGCGGGTTGGGCACACGAACGCCGGCTGTTCGTCCTCTGAAGGGAGGCAGAGCAACAGTGTTATCTCGGTGATGTACCACGTGCCCAATCACCCTGCTGTAGCACAACACGCAGCCTCCAACCCCTCCCCCGTCGTCAAGAGACCTGCGCCGAGCAAAACGTATCTCGGGGTGCTCGTCTCGACTATTCGCTTGCTTCGCGAGCTCCAAGGCGAGTGTGTAGAGCAGTGATATGTTGAAGATAACGACGCCCGCACACTGACCGTCGCTTCCCAGCAAGCCCGACTTCCGAGGACGGAGCTCTTTCGCTCGCCGCCTTCCTTTGCTTCGCCTGCTCAGAGGGTAGGAGGAGCGGAGGGTAGGTCGAGGAGAGCGACCTCTCCTCTGCATACTATTGAAGCCTGTTTCAGGCTTCAGAAGGCGCCGGCTCAGCCTACAGCCCTTCGCCCCTTCGCCGGGCACCTCTCCTTTCTCGTTTTACGGCGAAGGCTGTCGAGCGGAATGGAGTAAACAAGGCCTCAGACAGGACATCTTCTAGATTTCTCTGAGGCTGCTGATGTGTGAGGTAAGCTTTCCCCCCCTCGCCTCTTACAGACCCGAACCGACAGCTTGAAGACTGCTCCACTCGCTCCCCCTTCTCTCCTTCGTCGAAGCCAAGGGTATCGATAGCAAGAGATCCAGGAAGAGATGAGGAAGCACCCATGAGTGTTGCGACAAGCGGGCGAGCTGGCTGCAGCGCTCGTCGAGTCGGGAAGGAAGACCTCGGCGATCCCTTGCTCGGCGGTTTGCTCGATGAGCGAGCAGCTGGGAAAGGTGCTTCGTCTTGCTTCTATCATCCGTCGCGGTGAACAGTACTTTCCGACAAGCTCCAGCGAGTACGAGGCAAGAGGGAAACCACGCCCCAAGTCGTCGAAGTCGAATCCCCTCCGCCATTTCGGCTGAGCAGCCTCTCTCCCTCTCTCCCTCATTCCTTCCTCCGTCTTTCCCATCGAACCGGCTAGGGGCTCAATATTCGTCTCTCACCATGTCGCGTAGTTCGTACTCGGTATGAACAGCATACAACAGAACGATTACAGCTGGGCAATAAAGATAGCTCCTCGTCGCCGACCGACCGACCGATCTCCGAAGAGGGAGCGCTTCAGACGGTTGAGAAGGTGTACTGACTCCACCACTCGTACGGCCGTTCGTCGTCGTAGATCTGCGAGTCGACGACGAGGAGAGCGCGAACGCAGAGGAACGGTCAGCATCGGTCTTTCCCAGCTCGGCGCTCGTTCCCCTCCTTCTCTCGCACCTTCCCCCCGCTCCCTCGCGAAGCAAATACTTAGAAAAAGAACGCACCTGATCCTCCCCCCATTGCACCTCCCTAACCCCTCCGATCCTCCCCTGCTGCTCCAAAACGACACAGCTCCTCTCTCCATACCCCTTCCCGGGGCCTCCATGCGAGGTTTTTCTCGGGTAGTAGAGGGGGTTCATGCCGCTGCAGGAGTAGAGCTGGAGGGAGGGTTGGGAGGTGAGGATTGAGAGCCTGCTCAAAAGAGAGAGGGTCAGTGGGCGAGGGGGTGGGAAGGAGGGGGAAGGGAAGGACACACTTGATCCCTGAGGCCGGGGAGGCGAGCTCTACTACGACGTCTTTGTGAGTGTTGTGCGGCTGATCGTAGATGAAGGCGTTGTCGTAGCCGGTGCAGCCTGAGTGGGAGGAGGGGAGGAGGGGGGAGTCAGTTCGGCGCCCGTTCGGCGGGAGAGCAGGAAGGAGCTGGCGTCTTGGCGGGCTGAAAGAGGGGGAAGAAGTCTCACCAGTCCCACATTTGCCCTTCGTTTGGTCTATACGCTCGCCAATGGGACGAGCAGCGCGGAAGTCCATGCCCGAGCCTTTGGAGATGGGGTAGATGTCACCCGTAGGGACCTGCGAGTAGCGTGAAGCGAAAGCGAAGGGTTAGCTCTTCATCTCGACAACATCGCTAGCCCCTGCAATCAATGAGAAGAGATGAACGACTCACCATAATCCCGTCCGTGCCGATCCAGCTGCTGCTCGCAATCTTGAGAGTATGGTTCATCACTCCCAACCCCTGCTCCTCCTCCTCTGCTCCGTAGCCGTCCAAGTTCCAGTACACATGCGAAGAGAGCATCAGGGGCGTCTCCCCGTCCGTGATGGTCGATTTGAGCGAGGTGGTCCACACGGCGTTGGGTCGCAGCTTGTAGGTTGCTTGAGTCGTCACGGTGGCGGGGAAGCCTGTAGGACGAAGAGAGCGAGTCAGCTTTGTTCGAGAGGAAGACAAGCAGCTCAAGCTCACCTTCGGTGCCCGCTTCGTCCTTCAACTCAAAGACGACCGTATCCTTGCCATGGTGCACGAGACTCCACCCCGCTCTCGAGTAGCCCCACATACCGCCATGCAGTGTATTCCGTCCTCCATGCTCGTTTGGTGTGGTGTGGTAGATTTGAGCGCCGGGAGGGAGCTTGTCGAGGGAGCGAGCAGGGGGGATGGAGAAGGAGGCTGGTGGGTCCGGAAGGGTCAGCGGTGATTACGAGGGGTAGAAATGAAGATGATAGCGCACAATTACGGAGACGATTGGCGTAACGGCCGACGATGGACCCAAAGTAGGGGTAATTCGGGTCGAGAAGGTATTGAGTTCGGTCGTCGTCTGTCGGTCGAAGGGAGGTGAGCAGGGTCCAACGAGGCGAGCAAGAGCCGAGCGTACATCCTAGCACTACATCCCGCTGTACTCCATGCTTGTCCCAAACCCAGAAGTTGGTCAAGGTAGCGCCGAGCCCTGAGTGAGAGAGTTGGGATTGGCGTTAGCGTCTCCAGCCCAGTTGTAGCGCTCGTACAGCAGGGGAAGCACCGGAACTCACCAATAAAGGTAGCCTGTGCACTCCCATCTGGAGAACTTATCGTCCAATCCCGAAAGACGTCAATGTTGGAACCGTTGCGATGTGTGAAGGCGTAGCTGTTGCGCGGGTCCCTAGGGCCTGTGATGGACCACAAAGCGATGAGGATGGTGAGGATACCGCCCGCTACGAGTAGCTTATTCCGTCGAGAGTGGTCGTCAGGCGTTCGAATGATGGGGATGAGGGGAGGGGGGGCTGAGGGGTCGCCGGCAGCGGTTGATACAGGTTCATAGACGGCACCTGGACCAGTGATGAATCCCCACTAGAGTTTACAGTAATCGCCGAAGTCAGCTCGGCGTTTGATGAGGTGCAGAAAGAGCGAGAAGCGTACTGTGGAGCGGCGAACGCGGTGGCCCTTAGGCGAGGGCTCGTCGAGATGTAGGGAGGCCACGGTGGGCTGTAGGTAGAGCGGTACAGCGGTTGACTGCGAAGTGAAGAGCGAAAGCACGAGCGAGTACAAGGCAAGAGGGAGACCAGCCTCAAGTCGTCCTCGAATCCCCTCCGCCATTTCGGCTAGGCAGCCTCTCTCCCTCCTTCCTTCCTCCGTTTCTCCCATCAAACGGCTAGGGACTCAATTTTCGTCTCTCACCATGTCTAGGAACAGCTACAGCATAGGCGGTTTGGTCACCAAGGCCAGTTTGAGCCTAAACGGACCATGGGGAGCCGAGCTACGAGCTGACGCACATTTCCACCTATAGATGCGCAACCCGGACGCTGATCTGAGGTAAGAGAGCTCTGAAGCACTACAGCGACCTCTCCGAAGCTCACCCAAGACTCGGCTGCAGGTTCATGGCGCTCAACGACCTCATCTCAGAGGTTCAGCGAAGCGGCGACCAATTTGGCGTCGACGACGCGACTGAGCACTCTACTGTAGAGCAGATCCTCGCTCTCATGAATGACTTGAACGGTGAAGTCAAGAACTTGGCTGTCAAAGCGTGAGTACTCGTCTGCAGTTCCCAGCGCGCGCTTGGTGGAGGTCTGAGCTGGCGACAGCGGTGCAGGTTGTCAGAGGGCAAGGGGAAGCTGATGAGGAGCACCAGAGTAATCAGTACTCGCTGGGCTACCCCTCTACGCTCCCGCCGTTACAGCTCACTCAAGCCGGACCGAAGCGCTGACCTCCGCCTCTCGCCTCGCTCTGCAGGCTCGCTGCGCTCATCAAGCATGTTTCCGAATCTCGCATTCAGACCATCATCGACCGACTTGTAGCCTTCACCGCCAGTAAGGACGAGGGAGTCCGTGACATCGCCAGTCTTGGTACGTTGCGTCTTGAGCTCGCTGAGGAAGTGCGCCGAAGCTGACTCGTGGGCTTCTGTACATAGGACTCAAGACTGTCGTCGCCGAGGTCACTCCTGGATCCCCGCTCGCTGTTACCTGCTGCACCAAGCTCGCACCAAAGGTCATTGCTCAGCTCGAGAACGTACGCTCGTCTCCCTCGCCTTCGCACACGACCTCGGGAGCTGACCCTGAACTTCGCAACAGCCCGCTTCTTCCTCGGAACTTCTCATCGACTCGCTGGACCTCCTCTCCGACATCCTCTCCCGCTTCGAGACCACCGTTCGCACCAACACTTCGCTTCAGACCTCGTCGCTCAAGGCCATCACTCCCCTCCTCTCCAACCCTCGTCCCGCTCTTCGCAAGCGTGCTGTTGCTACTCTCGGTAAGTTGGAGCTATTGACCTCGAAACGCTCTCGCTCACGCTCCTTGCCCTCCAACAGCAACCCTCATCTCGGCGGCTCACGAGACCACCCTCTTCAACTCCCTCGTCACCTCCACCGTCGTCAAGTTCCTCAAGGGCTCCGACATCGAGCAGCTTAAGACCTCTGTCTCGCTCGTCGCTGCTCTTGCGAGGTATGTCGCCTTTCTTGCCGCTTCTCGCTCCCTTCGCCGAGCTAACCTCATTTCGGCGCTGGCAGGACTGCCCCCGTCAAGATGGGCAAGAAGGCCAAGGACCTCGTACCCCTCATCATCGCTACTCTTCAGAAAGACGACGATGAGCTCAAGGAGGTGGCTCTTCAGTCGCTCGAGGCTCTCGTCCTCAAGTGCCCCACCGAGGTCGCTCCCTTCTTCACTCAGATTGTCGAGGCTGCTACTTCGCTTTTGAAGCACGATCCTGTGGGTGATTCTCCTCTTCGTCTTCAGAGAGTATGGCTGACCTAGGCTCCGACAGAACTACGCTGGAGACGATGATGAGGACGTCGAGATGGGAGAAGCTTCCGATGAGGAAGAGGTCGATGAGGACGATGATTTTGGCGACGAGTAAGTTCCCGAACTCGTCAGTAAATGATCAGAACTGACCTGCGACTTGTCTATAGGTACTCGGATGACGACGACACCTCGTGGAAGGTCCGCCGCTCGGCGACCAAGCTTCTCACCGCCTGCATCTCGACCCGCTCCGACCTCCTCAGCACCTTCTACCAAACTGTCTCCCCTACTCTCATCTCTCGCTTCGGAGAGCGCGAGGAGACCGTCAAGGTCGAGGTGTGGGCGACCTACACGGTCTTGCTCGGACAGACGAAGGTGTGGGGAACCGGTTCGGCGGCCAAGGAGGGAGAATCGACCAACGGAAGGCTCAAGAGGAAGAGGAGCTCGGATCAGATGGATGTCGACGAGGGGTGAGCTGTCCCTGCTATCTCCTGAAACTGACCTCCGGAGCTGACCTCCCTCTCGCCCCTCCCGCAGACCCATCTCTCAATTGAGACTCCAGACGCCCGCTATCGCCAAGTCCATCGTCAAGCAGCTCACGGCCAAGTCCCTCGCTACTCGTCAAGCCGGCTTTGCCCTCCTCCACGAGCTCATCGGCGTGCTTGACGGCGGACTCGAAACTCAGATCTCGCCCCTCGTCAGCCGCGTCGAGGCTTCGCTCAAGACCCCCGACAGCGGACTCTCCGGAGCGGCTACTCAGCTCAAGATCGAAGTCCTCTCCTTCCTCGGCCTCTTCTTCCGCACCCATCACCTCAAGATCTTCGTCGATGAGCTCCCCAAGCTCGTCAACCTCCTCGTCGCGGCCGTCGGCGACAAGTTCAACAAGATTGCCGCCGAGGCTTTCGTCGCCGCCACCGACCTCGTCAAGGTGCTTCGTCCCGTCTCGCCTTCCGTCTCGTCGACCTCGGCCGCCGTCGTTCCTCAGATCAACGCCCTCTACGCCGCAACGATGAAGCGCTTGACAAGCAGCGATGCCGATGAGGAAGTCAAGGGCAAGGGAATCGTCTGCCTCGGCACCCTTCTCTTCCACGCCGGAGATCAACTCGCCTCGGACTACGACACCTCGCTCGCCTTCCTCCGCGACAGGCTCAAGAACGAGGTCTCACGCCTCAACGCCGTCAAGGTCGTCGGAGAGGTCGCCGACTCGCCCGTGTGCAAGGGACCCGCCTTCGAGACTTGGATCCAAGAATGCCTCGTCGAGGTCTCTGCCCTCCTGCGCAAGGTCCACCGTCCCCTCAAGGTCGCTTCCTTCGCCTGCATCAAGGCTCTCCTCTCGCGCTCCGGCTCGGGACTCCCTCCCGCCGCTTCTCAAGCCCTCCTCGCCGACCTCCAACCCCTCATCAACGACGCCGATATCAACCTCCTCCCCCTCGCCCTCGAGACGATCGCCACCCTCCTCTCCACCGACGCCTCGACCATCGCTTACGTTCAAAACTCGATCCTCCCTCGTATCTACGAGCTCGTCCAATCCCCCCTCCTCCAAGGACCTTCCCTTGACGCCCTCCTCGCCTTCTTCACCGCCTTCGTTCGCGCCGGAGCCGAGCCTTTGCCTCTTGTGCAGACCCTCGCTCAGGCGGCCGAGAGCGTCAAGAAGACGGTGGATGACAGCGGAACGCAGAGTGGCATGCAGAGCCTCGCTACCAGTAGTAGGTGTATCGGTGTCATTGTCAGGGAGGCGCCTCAGGTCGCCGATGGCATCGTCAAGGAGTATGAGACTATCATTCAGGTGAGTCTTTCGCTGAGGCGGTGGGGGTGAGGTTGAAGGGAATCGCTGACTCGTCTCGCTTCCCACAGTCCTCGTCGTCGTCCTCGGCTTCCATCATCCTCGGTCTGCTCACCCTCGGAGAGATTGGCCGTGTCGTGTGAGTCGAGTTCGCCGAGCTTCCTCCTCTCTTGCGGCGCTGACTTCTCCGTCTGAAATAGCGACTTTGGATCGCACAAGAAGGCGTTCAACAAGATCATCGAGCACTTCTCTTCGTCGTCGGAGGACGTGAGGCGCTCGGCGGCCTTCGCCGCAGGCAATGTCGCCGTCGGCAACTCGGATGCCTTCCTTCCTCCCATCCTTCAGCTCATCGAGACGGACGACAAGAAGCGTTACCTCGCTCTCCAGGCGCTCAAGGAGGTGAGTCCTTTTCGCAGTCGCTGTTGAGGTCGATCGCTCATTCTCCTTCGCCATCGTCACAGGTCATCATTCACAGCTCGGCCGACTCGCTCGCCGCCATCTCGGACACGCTCTGGACTCCCCTCTTCGACAACTGCCAGGCGCAAGACGAGGGAACTCGCAACGTTGCCGCCGACTGCCTCGGACAGCTCACCGTCCTCAACCCCGCCAAGTACCTTCCCCAACTCCAGGCTCGTTTGTCCAACAAGTCGCGTCACACTCGCGCTACGGTCATCGCCGCCATCAGGTTCACCTTCACCAACGAGTCGTCGAGCTACGATGAGCTTTTGGCGCCTCTGATCGTCGAGTTCTTCAAGCTCATCCACGACTCGGATCTTGTGAGTGACCGTCTTCTTCTTCGGCGTGAGAGAAAGCTGACCTCTTCTCCTCCTCGCAATAGGGCGTTCGTCGTCTGGCCCTCTCGTCGCTCAATTCGGCGGCGCACAACAAGCCTCACCTCGTCCGCGACCACCTCACCACGCTCCTTCCAGAGCTCTACGGTCAAACCGAGGTCGACGAGAGTCTCATCCGCATGGTCGAGATGGGTCCCTTCAAGCACAAGGTCGACGACGGACTCGACATCCGCAAGGTGAGTCGCTCTTCCCGCTCTCGATTTGAGAACGGCTGCTGATCTCGCGCTTCTCGTTGATTGCAGACCGCCTACGAGTGCATGCACACGCTTCTCGACACCTGCCTCAAGGAGATCGAGATTCACGAGTACCTCGGAAAGGTCCTCGCGGGTTTGAGCGACGAGGAGGAGGTCAAGAAGCTCTGCTACCTCATGCTCGTCAAGCTCGCTCAGATCGCTCCTACCGCCGTCACCCAGCGTGAGTTCTTCTTCCCCTTCCAGTCGACTACGAGCTGTACTAACGTTCGTCGTGATACATAGGCCTCGACGATTCGGTCCCCGCCTTCACCGAGACGCTCCAGACGACCCTCAAGGACAGCGCCGTCAAGCAAGAGACCGAGAGGCTCGCCGAGCTTCAGAAGGCCGCTCTTCGCTGCATGGTCGTGCTCAACCGCCGCGCTTCGCCGAGTATGTCCCTTTCCTCTCCTTGCCGAGTATCAGCGAGCTGACCTTCCTCTCCGACACCTCCCTCTCCTACAGCCAACACGCCCAAGTTCAGCAACCTGGTCCAGACGGTCGTCCTCGCTGGACGTTTCGCGAGTGAATGGAAAGAGTTGGCTCAAAACGCCGTGCAGTGGGATGAGGTCGATGCGATGGAGGAGTAAGGAGGGACAAAGGTAGTCGTGGGTGTCGTGTGCTTCCGCTTCGTTCGTTCTCCGTACTTCGTTTCTGCAAAGATCTAGCTTTCTCGATAGCTCACGGTCTACAAGCGCGAGAAAGATGTACAACAGCAAACTACGATTCAAGCCCTGCTTCACTCGTCTTGCTCACCCAGCTTGATCTGCCTCGAGCCTCGGCGGCGACCAGCGCCACTTCCTTCTTCACTCCCCCTGGCTCTACTCTTCTCACTGTCCTCTGTAAAGACCTCTGTATAGACTTTTTCTTCTCCCTCTTCCCCCTCTTTCTCCTCTAGCACCGTCTGCTCCACAGAAATGCTCGCGTGCTGGATCGCCGAGTTCGAAGACTGAGGCAGCTGTCGAGTCGGTGGAGGAGCGTGAGGCGTGGTTGAAGTACCGAGCGTCGTTTCGAGGAACGGAAGATGCTTTCGTCGTTCGGGAGGAAGGGATTGGAGCGATTTGATGAGGGAGAAGAAGCAAGCAGGGGTTCCGACGAGGGCGAAGGCGTAGCTGTAAGAGCAGAAGGAGGTCAGCGGCCTCGGAAGTCGTACGAAGGTAGATATAGAGTACTCACAGAGCACCGAGGACTTCCATCTGCAATGTGAGCGAGCTTGGAAGAGCAGCGCGAGGATTTGTCGCCAGAAAAGCGCTATCGACGGTGAAGGCGACTCCTGCATGAGTGTGTTGCGGAATCAGCGTAAGAATCGCGGCGATAAGATAAGCTTCTTACCGATGAGAGCGACGCAAGCCGAGGTAAGGGCGGCCAATCTCCATGCTCGGCGAAGGCGCTTCTTGTCGGCCGGGCTTGAAGTTCCGTTGACGCTGAGCAGCTCTCGTCGGAGCATGCGAAAGTAATGAAGTCCCACGACGATGAGGATCCTGCCGAGAGGAAGACCTAATCAGCGTACAGCTTTTTTCGTCGAGCTCGGCGAAAGCAGACTCACGCGTAAACGTAAAGCGCCGCAAAGAAGAAGAAGGCCCACATCGCACGGAACGAAGGGATGAAGAAATCGATCCAACCGAATTGGTGCTGCATCAGAGGCGCGACACCTCTCAGCCCCGCCTCAGCCTCTCCTCGGCTCATTCCTCCCTCAGCGAATTGAGCGCCGAGCTTGCCCAAAGCTTTCTCCACTACGCCGAAATCGTGGAGCATGCTGTCGTAAAATGAAGAGGTGATCGAGGCGAGGACAATGATGATGATGGTGAAGAGGACGGCTCCGACGACGAAGTGGTAGTTGAGAAAGCGAGGGTTGTTGAACCACCGAGGATTATGTGGTCGTGAGCTGAGGGCATGAGCGACGGAGAGACTCCAGCACTAGTTGATGGGAGTGAAAGGACGCCGGAGAGCGAGAGAGGGAAGGAGAGGAAAGCCGGAAAGTGAGCGCCGAGCCTTGGTCGAGAGCTTGAGCGAGAGCTTGAGCGAAGACTTACCGCGAGCCATGCAGAAATCCAAGAAGGGAGATACGCCAGGGTAATCATTGAGGTGTATCCCGGCTTGAGACTCCCCGCCGTGTGGGATAGACACCTCGCTACGAATCCTTCGAGACAGCCGAGAAAGACGAGCGTTGTGAGCTGCCATGCGTCAGCAAAGTTGGGAGTGATATACGATCCTGGTCCTCCTCCGACTGCAGGTGTCCATGAGAAGACCTTGAATTGGCGTTGCGAGAGTCGAACGCCGAGGGAGGCGAGCAGGAGGAGAGCATCGCTGTGGAAGGCGAGAATCAGCTTGATGAAGCGATGTAAGGGACAAAGAGTTCTCTCACATCGCGAAGATACCAGCAAAGACGTAGAGTTGAATCTCGAAGGGTCCACCGGGGATGACTGTGAGAAGAACGAGCGGTCCCGGTCAGCCTTCGGCGATGGCCGCTGTGCTCCGACATTCTCGCTTCCTCCTCGCCTCTGTGCTCCCCGAGACACCTTCTCGCATCGGTGAAAGGAAAGCTGAAAGCTCAAGACTCACCTGGAAAGATGCGGATGTAGAGCGTCTCTTTCAGCACATTGAACAGGTTCCCTCCTTCCGGCACGGCGGCGATGATGAGTTCGACCATTGCGGTGGCATTGTTGGGCATAGAGAGAGCTGCCGACGCTGCTGCAGCACTCTAAGGGCTGTCGAGGTTGTACGAGACGAGGAAACGGCAGGAGAGCAAACAACATCTGCCGACGGGGCGGCTTGACGACCCCGGAGCTTCGAAGGTTCCAAGTAGCCGCAAAAGGGTGGGAGGTTTGCTCTCGCTCTCGATGAAAGTCTCGTTCTTACCCTCGTTCAAGAGCAACAGCTGGAGGGTTATATCGCTCCCTCCCTTAGTCATGGGCGTACGATGAAGCGCGACAAAAGCTTTCGGCCGAGCGTACCGCCAGCTATCGCCGAAGGTCATGAACTCCAAGCTGAAGGCCCGCGCTGGTCCCGACGACATCATGGGTGAAGTAAACATTGCAGCGTCCTCTACGTCGCACCCTACGCCGTTTTCCCTTTCACCACGGTCGTCGCTCGACCGATCCCAGCGAACCACATCGCCCGAACGGCGAAGAGAACAAGGGTGATTCCAATATTCCCAAAGACGAGAGTGTTCCAATGTGTGAAAGGCTTGAAGCTCGCCTCGATACCGAGCGAGTAGATCGTCGCGAGGGTGAACTGCGCCGAGAGGAGAGTCAGCGCCGAGTCGAGGGGAGGAGGCGGAGAGGGCTCACCGTCCAGTCCGCGATACCGAGGCAAAGCAGGTAGCTGTAGATGACTGGCTCGAGCAATGTAGGATGGGGCTTGAGGACCTTGTAGACTCGGTTGAAGAAGAGGGTTGCGAAGAGGGCGAAAAGGAGGAAGCCTGTTGGTCGGGGGAGAGTCAGCGAATCGCTTCGAGCATCACGGAGCTAGGAGACTACTTACAGCTACCCAATTGCCTGACCGCCATCAAGCTCGCTGGATGAACCAGCAATGGGCGAGCGGCGACGATGGTTGGAACGAGCTCTTGATGGTAAGGTAAAGGGGCGAAGGAAGCGTAGACGGCGCCACCGATGGTGAGGGCGGGCTCCACAAAGCCGAAGAAGATGTGGTAGGGTTGAGGGAAGATGTCGGCGCTGTGAATGAGAGCAGAGGTCAGCGGTCGGCTCGGCGAGCGCGTCGCTTGAAGCTCGGCGCTCTTCTGGTGTGCACATTGAGCCACCTCGAGTGGAAGCATTGCAACGTCAACGCAGAGCTTCCCGTCATCATGGCAAGACGTCCTGCGAATCCTGCGAGCTCCACTGCTCGACGGCCACCTCGAGTGAGTCGACGAGAAGCAAGGCTCATCCTCTCATCGAAGCGAGCGGCGAAGAGGAGATAGACCTTCCTGGGGGACAGTGCAGTTGGCCGAAATGTAGCGCTGCGCCCCTCCACGCCTCGCGCGAAAGAGCGCCAACGCATGAGCCCGCTTCAGCCTCCCCTTCGGCAGCTCCTACCGCCGCCCAGCAACATCTCATCCCGTACATCAGCTCGAAGGAATCCACCTGCATCATCGCGCTGCTCTCCTCACCTCGTTACAGCCGTTGAGCTTCCTTTCTGCGTCGTCATGGCTTGAAAGTGGGGGAAGGGCGAGTAGAGCGTGAAGAGCAGTAGAAGAGTGTTGAGAGGTGTGAGAAGTCCCTCCAAAGACGCTTCCCTGTCGTCGGCGGAGAGCCGAGCTACAGACGAGTGAGTTGGCGGAGGAAGAGAAGGGGGCGCGGCCAAGTTCGCCGATTTCGCTCTCGCCTCTCGACTCGATGGTTCGGGAGAGGATGGAAGGTTACTTGCACAATAGAATATGATGGTAAGAGCACGCTAAACAAATGCGACCCGGCCTAATCCGAGCGCACACAAAAGAGAGAGAGAGAACTGATCGTGATCCAAAAGTCGCCGAAGGAGAGAGCTATGCGTGTGTATGATGAGGTGACTATACGTAGGGAAAGAATGAAAGTGAAATGACGAGAAACTCCGCTGACCAGCAACCAAGAAAGACAGACGCTCAACGCCTCGCTCAAACTCCAACTCAACCCTCCATCCTCACGTCGGCCGAAGTCGAAACGGCGACGGGAGTAGCCATCGTCGATCCAGCGACGCTCCTTCCCGCCTCACCACGATGATCCCAAGGTCCGACCTCCGTCTTGACCTTCCTCCCTCCCGTTCCATTGCCAATCACTCCCGCCTGGCTCATCCTCTCCCATTCCTCCTGCACCTCGCTCGAGAAGCTCGTCCTCGAGCTCGCATGCGACGTCGGACCTCCACCCCAGCCTGTTCCCAAGGTGTCAAAACTTGAGACTGACGAGCGAGTGTGACCTCCCGCCGAAGAAGTGGCTGATTGAGCGGATTGTTGGGACCAGGTCGAGGCGCGCGAAGGGAAGCGTTGAGAGGGCGAGGAGAGAGCGAGGGAGGAGATGGGCGGTAGAGTGTGCTTGGATTTCTCGGCGGTTGAGGAGAGGTTGATGGGAGGGAGAATGGGCGCGAGAAGGGCAGCATCGGCTTCCGAAGTCCGACTGCCGCCTTGTCCGCCGAGGCGTAGCGGAGGGAGGGAGGAGCGGGGAGGATTGACGTTGGTAGGGCGGTAGACGGTCTCCATGGCGGCGTCGAGAATGTCGGGAGGGGAAGCTTGCCTCGTCTGAGGCGAAAGGGGACCTTCAGACGAGATGCGGAGGCGCGAGAAGCCATCGTCGAATGGCCTCGAGCTGACCGACGAGTTGTTGCCGTTGCCGGGGAGGGGAGGCGAAGGAGGGGAGAGGATGGAGCGAGCGTTGGTGAAGGCGCGAGTGCCGGAAGAGGGAGCTGGGGGAGGAGGTCGGCTGGCATTGCTCGCTTGAGGGGAGAAGGGCTGCGAGTGCGAGAAGACGACTTGACGTGGCGGCGGTTGCGAGGCGTTGTAGCCTTCTGTTGGTCCAGGGAGAGCGCCTCCCAGCACGGCCGAGAGGGAGGGGAGCTTCACTGAGCCATCGGCGGTAGTCGACGAGCTTCGGGGCCGACTCGTCTCCATATCGATCGAGCCCTGTCTGGCGGTCGGCATGGGCGGCGGAGGAAAGTACAGGCTGCCTCGGCTGCCCGCCTCTCCCGGACCAGGCGAAGTGACCTGTTGCGGCGGCTGATGATGCTGCTGCCAGCCCGAGCCGTACGAAGGAGCGCCCGGCCAGCGAGGCGCGACATCCGAGAGGGGCGAGAGGGTATCCCTCGGCGCGCGATGCTGGCTAAAGGACGAGTGGGAGGAGCGTGCCGATGCGAATGACGAGCGCGAAGCGAGGGAATCCATGGACGTCTGGCGCGAGAGGTCGGGGCGAACGGTCGAGGAGGAGGAGGCCGAAGAGTGGGCAGGAGGAGGAGGGTAGCGAGCGTAGGGATCGGAACGCTGTTGGTAGTCGTAGTGGTGGGAAGTTGGAGCGGCGCCGACTTCACTAGCTTCCCGGTCCCGAGCTCGCTTCTGCGATTGTCGACGCTGATTGAAAGCGAACGAAGTGGGTTAGGATATTGCGGATCGGCGCGAGAAGTGTCGGAGGCAGCGACGTACGTTTTGGAACCAGATCTGTACTCGACGAGCTGACATGCCAATCTGCTGTCCGACCTCCTCGCGAGTCTCGGTGGAAGGGAAGCGAGTCTGCGCAACTCAGATAAATCAGTCGGCGATCCTGGGGCCGAAGCAAGAGCGAGAGAAGCGGCTCACCTTTGCGAGGAGAGCGTTGAGCACGGCCGTCTGATGCGCGGTAGTGAGAGTCCTGCTCCGTTTCTTGGCTACATCCTTGCCGCTAGCCGAATCCTTGATGCTCTCTGCATCCTTGCTCCGCACGCTCGTCGCATCCGTCTCCTCCTTGTCGTCAGTTTCCATCTCGTCTCCCGGCGGCGAGGCTTCCTCTGCAGGGCCTTCTTCCCGTTCAACGCGCATGAGCTCACTCCCAGCATCCCACGTCGTCCGGTCGTCCCTCCTCATCTTGCCCCCGCCCGCGCCAGGGAACGGCCCTGGAGCTCTCCGCTCCTCGCCCGCCTGAGCTCCCTCTTCCTCGAGCGAGCTGGAACGTTGTCGACGGTTGTAGGCGCCTGCTTTGGAGGGAAAGTAGTGCGTTGGCGGATTCGGGTACTCGTTGGGCGAGCCAAACGTCGGTAACGAGCGCAGAGGTGGCTGAGGGAATGGATGCGAGCTCGAGCTGCCGGGTGTTGGGCGTTGACGAGAAGGGAAGGGGGCCACATTGTTGTAAAAGGCGTGCGAGGTCATGGTGTCCTACAGCAGCGAGCTGGCAAGACCCAGAGCCCTTGGTTTTGCGGTTTCGACTGGCGGGAGAGCGAGCTTCGAGTCGTGGGGCGCGGGAGGCGGGACAGCAGCAGCGGGCGGGCGTGAAAAAGGACGAGGAAGGAGTGGAAGGGGCTAGCTGGAGCTGTAGGCGAGTATAGTCGAGGGAAGCGAAAACGAGCAAAGAAGTTGGGAAGGGAACGAGGGTATTGGGAGTCGACGAAGCGAACGTCAAAGTGAGGTGAGGGAGGAAGGAGAGGGCCAGACCGCCGCGCTTGGATTCGGCTTTCCTTTTCCAAGGAAATCGTAGGCGATCCGTTGGAGGTAGCAGGTTGATGCAAGACGTTGGAGCTCGGCGTATTTGTTCCCCTACAGAATGAGGGTTCTCTCGCTTTGCCAGACAGAGTTGAGGCCTGAGGCTTCGCACACACCTTCGCACAGAGCCAACGACCTCCAACATGGTGCCCCAGCGAAAGACAGATCGAGTTCTTGAGACGAATCCACGCGCGCCTCTTACCTTCCTCTTGCAGCTCGACTTCGGACCTGAACAAGCTGCCTCGGCCCTCTGCAATTGCCTCGAAATTCTCGCCTTGAGTGCCCTCACTCTGTATTGCATGTTAATTTTCATTACAACTCTTCGCAATTTCTCGCAACCCCCAGCACCTTCTCCCTTGCTCCTCTACATCAGATTCTCTCGTTTTCGCCTGCAAAAGTCCGTTGGGATCAGCCACCTCCTTCGCGTCGGGAACTCTAGTGCCGAGCAACTCTTGGATGGTCAACTGCCCCAGAGAGCTCATCATCCCTCCATCTCGTTCAACGTTGGAGCAAGACGGACGTGCTGGAGCGCTGGCGGGGGGCGGAACAAGGCGCCGAGCTCTCTCGGCTCTTGCTTTCATCTTTGCTCCACAGCGCTAAGGGAGGGTTCTGTTCATAGAGAAGGAGGCTCAATGAACCCTTTCGTGTGCGCTCTCCCACCGAGCTGTCAACAGCTGCCTTCCTCCTTCGCCTAAGAACCACCGAAGCAAGTCGACCAGCCACCTCGGTCCTTGCTCTCCCCTTCCTGCTTGCAGATCCCGTTCCGTACTTCGGTAGGCGGACTCCATACTAGATTATCATTCAACACTACAAGCCAACAGCACCGCCAGCACCCTGCTTCCCAAGCTCCCAACGTCAGCTCTCCGCCGAAGAGGTTCCTCTCGGTGCTCAAGGCGAGAGACTCAAGCTTCGCTCTTAGCGCGGTGGCTGTTCCTTCATGACTCTTCCGAAGGGCAGGATCAATCAAGGATGATGGTCCTCGTGCGATATTGAACGATATCGGGAGCCGTTGTGGGAGGTGACAGACGGACGGGCGAGGCGCCGCTGGTGCGAACCCTGTCCGACACCGAAGGAGAACGGTCACCGAGAAGCGGCGTGGCCTACATAGGTCGAACACTCTTCTTGCCTCGCTTCGGGTGGCGCAGGTATTGGGGTGCAGCTCGCGTAGCTACACGAAGCCGAGGCGTAATACGGCTTCCGACCGCCGAGAGATGAACGAGGAGACTCCGAAGCGGACCCCTCCTTTCAAACGCTCGCGAGAAGGCTTCGAGGGCAAGGATAAAGATGTATATGCAGCTAAAGTACACTACTACTACAGCACAAAGACGTCTATGCTAACTGCCGGCGAACGATACTTCGAATCTCACGTCTCCGCTTCCTCGGTCGCCACCTCCCTCTCGCCCGTTCAGACGGTAAGGTCCTCCGTGCTGATGCCCATCCTCGACCAGATGAGCGACCAGTAGTTATCGATGGGTCCGTCGTCTTTCTTGGCGATGATGGTCTCCTTCGCATCCATCTCGGGGAGGAGCTCGGAGCAGGAGTTTCTCTGCGAAGGGGAGGAGATGTAGAGTCAGCCTCACAGTCGTAGAAAGTTGCAGAAGAGAGAAATGAAGCTCACCAGCCCAAGAGTGACCTTGATCTGAGGCGGCGAAGGCTTGTAGTGGGCCATCGTCGGCTCTTGACCCTCCGTATCGCTTCCCTTGACGTTGCACATGACGGAGGACATGATGTTCTGGATGGTAATCTCGGCTTGATTCCATCCCGTGTGGCCGGCCTTGATCACGTTGGCGTCGGCGACCTGTAGGGCGCGAAGCGGGCAAGGTCAGCGAGCTGCGAGAAGCGCCGAAGGCGAAGGAAGAGAAGACGTACATCTCCAACGACGTAGATGTTATCCGTCTTGCGAGTAGACTCTCCGGCGTCGACCTGGGTAGTCGACTGGACCTTGACGAAGCCCCACTCGTTGAGCGCTTCTGGGATGAACTCGCCGAGAAGGGCAGAGTTGGGCGACTGGCCCGTACAGCGCATCTGGAGGAGTACACAAGTTCGGCACGAGGACAAGGCATCTCTACTGAAGAGCGGAAGACTCACCAGCAGGTCGTACTCGATCTCCTTGCCCGCCTTGGTCGTGATCGTCCTCGTCTGATTCAGCACCTTAAGCTCCTCCTCCACGCTCGGCAACGCCAACCTCTCGCCCAGCACAACATCCACGCCGAGCTTCGTCAGCCGATCGTAGACCTCATCGTGCACCTCCTGCTTGTAGAGGGGGAGGAAGCGGTCGCGAGAGTGGACGATGGTGATCTTCTTGGGCGAGACGCAGCCTTCGGGACGATGCTCGGCGTTTTCGGGGTTGTTGTACAGGTCGGCGATATCGGAGGCGTATTGGATACCGAGAGCACCGGCGCCAGCGATGAGGATGGAGGAGGCTTCGGCGATGCGCTTGGTTTGAGCCTGCAAGAAGATGTCGTTAGCACGTTTAACGACAATTGAGGGGTCGTTAGAGGTTAGATATACCTCAAGATGAGCGACACCAGCCTTCTTGGTGCGAGCAGGAGTGACGAGAGGGGGCGGGAGCTTGCAGCCGAGAGCCTGCGACGGTGAAAGCAGCTGATTAGCGGTCGAATCGAGTCGAACGAGGCAAGAAGAAAGTCCTCACGTATACTAGGAACTCGTAGGGGATCCTACGCCTACTGCTACCCTCCTCGGTCATGCCCAAGTTCTCCAGCTTCTCGCCGAGCTTGGCGACCTCTTCCTCATCCACCTCCTCAACAGGCTCGGCTTCCTCACCCGTAACCTCGACACCAAGATCCTTGTCCACCTCGATGAATCCCTCGCCAATTTTGGTCACGCCAGCGTGCACGTAAGTGCTTTTGAGCCCCTTGATGGTAGTTTTAGGGTCGGTGAGGGAAGGAGGAGGAAGAGTGGCGGGTGGTGGGAGAGCGGGCGAGTTGAAGAAGTTGGTAAAGGGTACAAAGACTTTGTTGGCGTGGCCGGGGACGACTCCAACGCGAGGGAAGAGGTAGAGATCTGGGGGATGCGGAAGTCGGCGAAGTTGAGGTCAGCGTGCAACTCTTTCTTTCGAGGTTTAGTCTGTTGAGCGAGCACCGTAGTCCTCTACAGCTTCATGCCATGCTTCTGCACCTCATCAAAGAGCCACCGCGTGCTGAGCAGATATGGCTCAGCCGACCCCGGCCGGCCGCGTCTTGGCGGCGAAATGGTAGGGGTACAGCGAGAGCTGCAGAGCCTGCAAGGAAGCAGGGATGGACAGATGTAGCAAGTTTGAGCTCACGGTTGAAGTGGCTGTAAGGGAAGCGGGTCAGCGACGGCCGTGGCGAACGAAAGAAGAGAAAGGCTACTCACGACTGCCTGTCAACAAGCACGACACGGTAGCCTTCAGGGAGCACCTTTGAGAGCACCTCAGCAGCACGACCACCTGCATAAGAACCGCCGAGAACGACGACGTTTTTGATGGGCGAAGGGCGAGAGGAAGCGGAAGATGGCATGGCGAGAGATCGAGGGTGCAGAGAGCGGGCGACGGTGGCTAGAGCACGAGACACGATGCAAGGGTGGCCTCTGTTGGTGGAGAGAGCTGTAGGAGAGAGAAAGAGGCGAAGCGGGTTGCGATGAGGGAAGAGCGCGAAGAGCAGACCGAGGGGGAGAAGTGCCCTTCTCATCGGCTGAGACAATATCCAATCTGATGGCTTGACGAAAGCCTTTTCCTCTCTTTCGCGCGTAAGCAGATGTTGCCAATGCTGGGCTGACTCCTTTGAATGAGAAGAATTCGCTGTAAAGTCTCTCGGTTCGGCTTCGGCGATGAGGAGGGAGAGGGCACTAAACGACGAAGGGTAGTATTCCGAAGCAGGGAGAGAGCAAAGCGAGTGGTGGTAGAGATGTAGGGGCCTATCAAGCGAAGAAGAAGGCGTGCTCGACTACATGTAGAAGAGAGCCGCGGCGTGGTTGGCGTGAACGTCCTGCGAGAGTCAATTCGGCGAAGTCAGCGCTTCCTCTTGGTCAGTACAGGGACGATAAAAAGCTCACCTTGAGCTTTTGACGGTACTCGGTCATCTTCACGCGACGTTGCTCGTCGGCGGAGGCGCCCGAGTGGGAAGAAAGGACCGAGGCGGCGTCGTCGGCGTCGGCGTTGAGGTAGAGGCAAGC